>JAMKCH010043383.1:0-18197 GCA_023653785.1 Ophioderma brevispina
CGGTCGAATCTGTAAGAAACTTGCAACTTTGTATTTTCTGTCCGTACACGGACAGAAATTACAGTGGCCTATGAGATCGTGGGAAACAAGCATTTGCTCATAACACAAAACCGCAAGGTCAGGATCAGCTAAAAAGTTGTGAATAAGCTTTTCTCAAGGATATCTAGTGAACAATAAATAAAACAGGGGTTGCTGGAATCACGAAATGCACCTTTAATTTTAGCGGGAAATGTTATTTCTTAAGGTGTAGTAGAGCGGATACAATGTGGTTCATATTGGGTAAGTAGTGCAACTACTGTTCCGTTAGTGTTAAATGATTGGAACTACCTCTCTAATATGCTTCAGGTGGTATCTTAATCATCCAAAACACATCCGGAACAGCAGTTAGGAACAAGGCTTATGATATTCAACAGAAACAAAACAGGCTCAGGGCACCCATGGATTACACGCTTTATTCCGTTACCATTACATGTGTTATATATGACGGAATAAAGCGTGTGATCAAATGGGTGCACTGAGCCTGTTTCTTTCGCGAAATAATAAGCCTGGAAAACAAGAAAACAACATTTAAAATTGATTTGCACCTGATGTAACATGACTATCATGTTGTCACGCAACACACATAACAGTTTGCAAGTTATTGTTCCACTGCATCCAAGCACAAAACGCCTTTTATTCTGTCCCCAACTACACTCCGGCATTCATTTTGTATTTACTATCTGGTTCTCTAGGAGTCTTATCAACACTGTTCCAGAGACAGGAATTTACACTTGTGATTTAACATAACACCCCACCCTGATTGAGATCTTAGCTTTCACATGTGAAGGTGCAACGAGAGAAGATTTCACAGATCAGGTGTCCTTAAAAAATCGAATGTGATCTATTTTTTTTTGTCTGATGTAAAGCTTTCATCAAAAATAACCCCATCTGAAAGGATTAAGCTTGAGAAATGTTTCTTCTTACAACAATTTTGAAATTTCTAATTTCGTATAGGAGCAAATACGAAATTCAGCCTAGTTTTATATTGGAATATAAGGAAATCAGAATCATTTTTCTCTCTTATAAGACATTTCTGTAATCAAATACATGGTAAGAAATCTATTGAGTGTGTAGTCTATATGAAATGACTATTGTGACACAATATTTGGGTGCCTCAAAAATCTCTCGTTGCACCTTTAAGTCAACCTACAACTTTTTCAAGGAACTATGTATTATTGTTTCAATCTGAAATTTCTTCAAGACAGGAAATTTATAATTAGAGCTTATGTATCAAGGTCATTCTGTTATTTGAAGGCGATTCTGAATCTGCCACATTCCACAGGGCACCAAAGTGTGGATGTCACCTTAGCATGCATCAGAATCATCAACTTTACTGGTAAGTTATTATTCAAAATCTGATGGGCCCTGAATTATGTGAAGGAAGCCGATACACACATTGCAAATTCATCACTGACAATCGCACTTTTATTCACATGAAGTCCGCAAGACAATTTGCCTGAATCTCTGCAGGTCATCCGGAGATCACGCTTGTCGGTAGGTGGTAATAGAAACTTGAAGTCTTAATGCACCAACTATTCTTTCCATTGATATCTATTACAAATGCATAAGTTTCATATGGCCACTTCCATGACCTGGGGGTGCTTCCTCTTTTAATGGTTCCCATGGTTTCCACTGCAGCCATCTTACCGCCATGGAATAATTTCAATCTTTAGTCCTGAAGTAAAGACAAATCAAAAGGCGAACTCGTATTAACGCGATGCGTAAATAGGTCCCCGCCGAATGTTGCATCACTAACATGCAGATTAAATGCCAACTCACACCCCTAACCCCTTCCCCAATACCCCGCCACACTCCACCCCCATCGCACACCCCCTCAAAACCCCACACCCTCCAAACACCCACAACTCCCCAACACCCCCCACCCTCATCCCAACACCCCACCCTCATCCCAACACCCCCTGCAACCCCACACCCCACCACCCTCTTTAACAGCCCCTAACACCCCACCCTACCCAATCAGCCCTATAACATGCTCCCCTTTCCCCAACACCCCCAACAACCGTCATCCCTCCGCGACCCTCTCCCCACCTCCCAACACCCACAATACCCAACTCCCTCCCCCACCCGCCCGCCATAACCCAACCCCCTCCCCCCCACCACTGCCACAAACAGCCCACACCCACCCCCTCCCCCACCCCCCACTCCCTCTCCAACCCCCAACCCCCTCCCCAACACCTCACACCCCTCCCATAGCATAGTAGTCTTCATGTAGCGAAGGAATTTTGCCTATCCGATGTACCCGTTTTCAGAGATACAGCAATATGCATATTTATTAGCTCATTTGCATTCCTAAGCCGGCATATATCACATACTTTCAAATTGCAAAAACGACGCATGCCATGAATGGACTACATTGCGAAGGATTTTGTGTGTTCGATGTACCGTTTAAGCGCTACAGTTATTACGCAATTTATAGCTCATTTGCATACCTACTCCGCATTTATCACACATTTCAAATTTCCAAAACGATGAAACAATCCATGAATGTACTTTCATTATCGATGAATTTTGTGTGTCCGATATACTGTTTTAAAGATCAGCACATAGGGTTTAACATTTTTAATCAACATTCCAGTAACATTTTCTCACTACATAATACGGACACCCGGCGGAGCCCCTTTTATAGTCCCCGTCCGACCGTTGTTCGGCGTGGACAAAAACACGCACCACAGATGGTGCATTAATGAAAATGGTGGGAGGGTCCTGTATTCAATTGAACAAACACAAAAGTATTTTTCGAATTTAGTCGGTTTGCATAATTTATCCATTGGCCATGTGAGTTCCTGGACATTTGATTCACAATCTGTTTTTTGTTTTGCTGTCCCGAATCATACATAGTAGGTAGGAAGGACCATGTGGTCTATCTGTCTTCTGGTTGTCTGTCCCTCAGTTTCCAGAACCATTATATTAATTCCTCTGCACTCATATTTGTGGTACCCAAGTGTTGTGGCAGCAGTGCTTTAATATTTATGTCATTGGTTCATCGACTGATATGTTTTATAAATTTGTTACGGAACACAATTATCAATACTATACCTGTTTCACACCATGTTTCGGGCAGCAGGGCGTTGGCCGCCACACCCAAGTGCAGGCACAATTACAAGCTGCAAAAAGTGCCAAGGATTGTGCAGTGCTGAAGTCCAATAAATCGCCAACTTTTGCCTCTAACCTCAAATTGAAAAAAAAAAAATATACATTTTTACGAACACAATCATCAAAGACTATACTACGTTTCATTCAACTGTTTCACCATGTCGTGGCAGTAGAATGGACGCACAAGCGCTGGCACCGCACCCAAGTGCAGGCATAATTACAAAAAGCTTAAACCAAAGATTGCACACAAAACGCACTTCCCCCCCTGCAACTGCCTGCACGTATTCTTTTTCTCTGCATTTCCAACTGCCATAACAAGTTAAACAGACATAGTAATATTAATCATAACCCATTGAAGCCTCCTGAATTCTACATTCCCAGGTTTGTAGGTTTAGGTTCCCAAATCTACCATTCTACCATAATTCCTTCAATGATGGTCAAAAGAAACAACTTCTAGAAACCAAAAATTTTCCGACACCTGCAATCAGTGGCTGCCAACAATCCTAAAATTTGACGCTTGCCATTCGGTTTTAATAATCATGAACTCTTGATAAAATTCTAAAAGGATAGTCCAACTCCTCAATTTCAAAGTTAATCATAATTATGGGTGGAGTACAAGACCCAAAAAATAGGGGAGGCACTTCTTTATTTAGTCTTTTCTGAATATTGCTATTTTTTGAAGGAAGCCCTCAAGGCACTGTATGTAAGCTTAACAGAATTAGTGGTGTGTGTTGATATCCAAGTAAAACACTTCAGTCAGTAGTACGGTCACCGTGGAGACGCGTTTGACCCCGGTTTTCTTATCACGCGTCTGTGCAAGATTTTGCCAAATGTACACATCATTTACCGGAAATATACGTAAATAGTCGTTTTCCTATTGTTTTGAACCAAATATACTCGGATGCATGTTGGTTGGACCAAAGGTGATGGCCAATATGTAATGTGTAGAGGTTTTACTGATATCTAATATCAAATTTGATTATTTTTAATAAAAATTTGAAATTAAATTAACGTTTGAATGAAAATCCAAGTATTTCAAAAAATCTTCCGACAGCTATTTTCTAACCGTGGTCTTTACTTTCTTATGACTTTTGAATGTTACGAGCATGGTATTTTACAAATTTAGACGTTGGCGCTTCTATCATGAGATTTTCTTTTTGGTGGGTAAATTTTCTTGGCATGAAACCATGGTTCAAAAGTAGGTAAAATTCACCACAATTTTAAGGTATTCATGCTTTCATCTAAGCACACGAACTAACAAACAAATCGGCGCGTGCGCGTCATCGTGCATTACGTCGTGCGTAAGCAGCAGTGGCGTAAATTTCTTTTTGACATTGGGGGATGGGGTTGATGAAAATTTATGAATGAAATGGGGTTTGCTGAAAAGATCCCTTACTAGCACATGTGCACGCGAAGCGCGCTAAAAATTTTGCCATTTAGAAGCTAAAATCATTAAATATAATTGTAATTAGAACAAAAATGTGCGTGAAGCGCGCAGAAATTTACCATTTTTAAACTATTATGGTAAAATATGAGGTTATTTGGGGTCAAAAACACATGAATGGGCATCAACATTGGGGGGATGATCATATTGACCATCCCCCTCATCAAAATATTGGGGGGATACATCCCCCCCGGGATTTACGCCTATGGTAAGCAGCGTAGTATTTTACCATTCCGCAGCAGACGCTGTAGACGCCCACATTATAAAACCGTTCGTCACGCTTCAAACAACGAATTTAGCTTTATTTTTATTTTTTTTGTAAACAAAACACACACTCTGTTATTTTACTGTGGTCTTCGTTTTCTTACGGATGTTTCACCAATAAGGAACTAACTTTTATGTAAGTGAAATTCCAATCTATCACCATTCTAAGTTTCAAATTGTTAGGGTTAAAATTAAGCTTTATTTTCGGTGGTTTTGCAGATGCAAAAATTTCCAATTTTCTCGATTTTATTCTGATCGAAAAAACGAACCAAGGGAAATTCTAATTATGGATGGACCTATCTTGCAGTTACAACACATGTTTTAGGTGTCATAAATCCAGAAAGTAAGAAAAATTACTGATTTTTTTGGCTGTCAAAAAGTACAGCATGGGGTCACGGATGTTTCTGTGAAGTATGCGCGGATTGTGTAACTAAGAAAATAAGCGTGCTATCGGTGACCTTACGACTGGCTGACTTTTTTTTTGCTCTTGTAGATTCAAAGAGTGTCTTATTTTGAGGCCTTCACTTCACATTTCTACTAAATTTAAAAACAAGTTTACCTGGGCTATAACTTCTTCAATCTGTCCAGCATTGATTTTTTCTTCTAATTTCTCCACATTGGGCTCCTGCATTGAAAAGAAGTACATCCCAAATAAACAAAACATACCTAAGTTCAATAAGCAAAATACATACAATGTAAATACATAATACAGCTCTGCTAAAGACTTAGAGAATGACATTATACTGTATAAGTTAATGTCATTAACCGGTATTCACAAAAGAACTTAGTCCTGGCTTAACTCTTAGTCCAGGACTAAGTCCATCTAGAAGGACCCTTTAATTCTTTAAAAACAGAATCTGAAAGAGAAACAATTTGAAATAGGTAAGTTCTCAGCTTGAGTGTCTATCTGTACTTTCTCTTTGTATTTTTAGCAGAAAAAGCTAATATAGGAGAGAAAATGAATATTTAGAGGTCCTTCTAGAAGGACTTAGTCCTGGACTAAAAGTTAAGCCAGGACTAAATTCTTTGTGAATACCGGCCATTATTTTTACTTATTTTACTTGTAAACCAAATTTTGTTTCTGATTTTTTATTTGTTAATTGCATGAGTTATTTTCACACACAAAAATTGAACTATTACATAAACAGTTTTGTGTGTCTTTATATTGTATTTCCATGTTGAGTCGCAAAATTCACCTCCTAAGTATAAACACCACAAAAGTGACAGGTCTACTCAGAAAAAAATGTGAAAAAGGTCATTTTAAAAATCTTAGTTGGTGTAAGTGATTTTTTAATGGGTGTGTATTTGTGTGCGTATTAGTCAGTTACTCAGTTTGAGTCAGCTTTGTGTGTACGTGGGTCTATACGTTTGGCATATCTCGTGTGAGCGGATGTGTGGGTGAGGATGAGGCTTATGCTTTTTGGGGGTGTGAGTTGACTGTGGTGCCTTAAAAAAAAAAAAAAAAAAAATCACTGAGAGAGAGATTTACATACCTGACAATTGCCTTTGTTAGTAAATGTCTGCATGGCAAGTATGATATTGATCCTTTTCAATTTATCTCTGTCAACTCTCGCCATGCAGATACTCTTTAAGTTCACTCATACCTTTGCCTGTACTGATACTTTCAAATTTACTGTTTTTAATCGTTTTCCTGCTTTCTTTGATCAACTTCCTGCCGATCTTCGTAATCAACTCTTGTTCAATCTCCCCAGCTTTTTATCTTCGGCTAAAGTGCATTTTAAAAATCTTAGTTGGTGTAAGTGATTTTTTAATGGGTGTGTATTTGTGTGCGTATTAGTCAGTTACTCAGTTTGAGTCAGCTTTGTGTGTACGTGGGTCTACGTTTGGCATATCTTGTGTGAGCGGATGTGTGGGTGAGGATGAGGCTTATGCTTTTTGGGGAAAAAAAAAAAAAAAAAAAACAATGTAAATACATAATACAGCTCTGCTAAAGACTTAGAGAATGACATTATACTGTATAAGTTAATGTCATTAACCGGTATTCACAAAAGAACTTAGTCCTGGCTTAACTCTTAGTCCAGGACTAAGTCCATCTAGAAGGACCCTTTAATTCTTTAAAAACAGAATCTGAAAGAGAAACAATTTGAAATAGGTAAGTTCTCAGCTTGAGTGTCTATCTGTACTTTCTCTTTGTATTTTTAGCAGAAAAAGCTAATATAGGAGAGAAAATGAATATTTAGAGGTCCTTCTAGAAGGACTTAGTCCTGGACTAAAAGTTAAGCCAGGACTAAATTCTTTGTGAATACCGGCCATTATTTTTACTTATTTTACTTGTAAACCAAATTTTGTTTCTGATTTTTTATTTGTTAATTGCATGAGTTATTTTCACACACAAAAATTGAACTATTACATAAACAGTTTTGTGTGTCTTTATATTGTATTTCCATGTTGAGTCGCAAAATTCACCTCCTAAGTATAAACACCACAAAAGTGACAGGTCTACTCAGAAAAAAATGTGAAAAAGGTCATTTTAAAAATCTTAGTTGGTGTAAGTGATTTTTTAATGGGTGTGTATTTGTGTGCGTATTAGTCAGTTACTCAGTTTGAGTCAGCTTTGTGTGTACGTGGGTCTATACGTTTGGCATATCTCGTGTGAGCGGATGTGTGGGTGAGGATGAGGCTTATGCTTTTTGGGGGTGTGAGTTGACTGTGGTGCCTTGTGTGTGGCCTGTGGCTAAGGATCAAAGATGCAATGATCCAGTACATCTCGTCCCACTACATGCGTAACCCTTGTTGTTGTCTGGGCGCACTTTTAGGTTGGCCACTTTGAAAGTGATTTATAGTAATCACTGTTTGGTCCATCCCTGCCAGGGTGTACTCTGTCCCTTTTTGTATTTTTGGTTATTGCAGTCGTGGGAAGGGATGTGTATGGCCATCCATCTTTGGTTAGATGTGTTAGATTTTTTTTTTTCAATTTGATAGTGCAATGCTTTTTACTGAAGTGCTCAATCATCCTCCTTCATGTGGATTTTTTACATTTGATTGTGCAATATAGTATTGTAATAATATTGTAATAATTTTTGTTTGTTTTTTATATATATGTTTATGTTTGTTTTAACCTGGCAAATAAAATGAAATGAAATTATGTTAAAGGGACATTCATAGATTTGGTGGAATTTTTACAACAAGTTGAGATTATTGCATGTACCCAATGCCAATAGCAAATTAACTATAAACAACTCAGCTAGGGATAAAAGTTTAAAAATCTTAACCCCCGTCTACCTGAGCCATTTTTTGTAACAAAACTCCTGAAGGGGGGTTACCCCCCCCCTGTGATTTTCGTTTCTTCTTTCCATTGGTACCAAAATAAGTACCAACATCCCCATTTATGACGTCATATGTTGAGGAAAGTATGAAAATACTGAATATAGGGTGGAAAATTGATATTTTGCAATTTTAGTGACTCAAAAACATTATAGCACTAAAATGCTCTCATTATATAAAACTAGTCATTTCCCATTAAGTAGATCCAAAAACCGCATGAAAATCGGACATTCCTAAAATTTTTGGCGAAATTTTTTTCCCTATGTGTGTCTATGGAAATTGATGAAAAGGAGCGGAAAATGTCAATTGACAATTACATTAAATAATTTGGTTCCAAAAAAGGGGGTTTTAGGAAGGCCCGTACGCAGGGGGGTGCGGTCGCACCCCCCCCAAATTCCACAAAAGGGGAAAAAGGTCCACTTTTTGCTGTTTTTTTATAAAAAGTTCTAAAATTTAGAGAAAATATGACGAAAAAGTCCACTTTTTGGTGATGAGATGTTCAAAACGTTAAAAAATGGACCATTTTACGGGGTTAGGTCCATTTTTCAAAAAGAAGGTCCGCTTTTTTGAAGCCCCGCACCCCCCGTACAAAAATCCTACGTACGGCCCTGCTGAAGGGAGTGGTAACCACCCCCCTTGCGGTAGACGAGGGTTAATCTATTTTTTGAAAAACGGGCCAAAATCATGAATTATTTTATTCCTGGGTTTTGAACTGTATTACAATTGTTAATCCTTTGAACACGGCAAGCGACTACAGTCACTCAAAGATCAATATCTGTCAATTTTTGTTTCAAAAAGGTCAAAATTATTTATTTTTCAGGGCATATTCAGAATCGGCATGAAAAATGCATCAAAATAAACTTATTATACAGAATTGGCCAGTGTCAAAAAGTTCAATGCTCGGAATGAAATTTTAAAGACCTGGAAGTCTACTTTAAAAACAATGATTTTCTATTTAAACTCTTATTCTCATTTTCTTTTATCACAAACACATGTATACAAAACTTCTGTGAAAGAGTTTGATTTGGAGAGATAGCTTTAGCCTACCATATAAAACACTACATTTTCAGTTGGTTCGACTTGTACCAAGTCTTTGAAATTTACAGCTGATTAGACAAAAAATGTAAAAAATATGTGATTTTGCCCCATGCGATCAACATATATCTAAATCAAAGTCATATTCCCATTTAGGCCATCGCATAGAATTGAGATTTTACACAGTATTGCGCTTAACTAAACTTACTTTATATAAAAAATTCAGTTCCATAAAATTTTGGAATAGAGAGTAGGCCTAGGCCTATATCTCTATGTCAGTCTTGCATGCACTTGCAGGCAGCAGTGAATTTCATGTTTGACTAAAATTCCATACCATTACCAATCTGTTAAAATACCACGCACCGGCACTGTCACTGCCAAACTATGTTGTTCGCAGCCCTGTGATACAGCTTGTGGTAGAAAAAGATCTCAGGATAATTATCTTGAGAAAATTTTATTATGTCAAGATCTTATCTTGAGATAACTTTATTATCTCGAGATAATTTCAACCAAAAAAATTCTAGCATGTCACTTCCAGGGCTCAGTACATTTGTGCTAAAGACTGAAAATGTTTGTGCACTTAAGCTCAAAATTGTGAATGATGGCACTCATTCTGATCCCATCATTTACCCTCTAATGGAATGAAATACATTTTACAGAATTTGTACTTCCACCAGTCTGGTCATGTTTCAAGCTGTACTAGTACCTTATTCACCAGATCCAAGCGTTCACTAATGATCTGCTCAGTGTACTGCCTATAGGCTGCATCCTTGGGTATAAGCTGCAGTGCCACAGCAATCTTATCATAGAGAATCCTTAATTTCTGTAAGAACAAATACATGCATTTAGCATATCGGTTACTTCACCCTGACTTACTAACATCACTTACACATGAGTGATCAGGTTATGTGTTAAAGGGCATGGCCCAATCACTAATAGCCTCCAATTTTACCAAAGGTGTCAAAATATTGGTGTCTGAAGAAAGTATTCTTTTTCTCATTTACCCTGTGAAAGCTTAGGGCTAAGAGATATTTGGTTTTGATGTTGAGTGAAAGTGTCCCAATTTGGTTGACCAATACTATACATTTACATAGTATATAAAAGGGCTTGCTAATGACATTTTAAGCTCAATATCATAATGGATCATTGAAATATTAACCTGAAATGGGGCACTGAAGCTTATTAGTGTCAAGTTGAGTGAAAAAGTGTCCCAATTTGGTTGACCAATTTACTATAAATTTACATAGTATATAAAAGGGCTTGCTAATGACATTTTAAGCTCAATATCAAAATGGATCATTGAAATATTAACCTGAAATGGAGCACCGAAGCTTACTAGTGTCAAGGTCAATAAATCAAGATGAAAGCTTTGAATTAAAGCCACAATCAGTCATTTTTTTTTCAAAATTCATAATGCCCATTTTGTCTCTTAATTGCTAGTTTAGGTCATATCAACACCTTAAATTATACTATTCTTTGTGAAACATACACATAAACATTTTAAAGCGGTAAGGTATCATTTACGGCTGTTTTCTAGACTTTAAAAAGTCGGATCCCGACTATTATTAGTAGACAAATCATTTATTTACAAATAGGGCGTATTACGCCTAGCCACTTGCAGGGGTCTCTACTACAACAATTACTAATACAACAATGCCAAAAAATGGACTTTGATGAAAAACAGGGGGTGCAATTTGTTATGGTCAGAACATGATTTTTTGACAATTTGGCAGCCATTTTGGATTTTTCATTGGGGCAGCCTGGTTTTCACTTTTTGTCCCCACTGAACGAAGTTCAGGAGGGGACTATAAAATGGGCTCCATCCGTATGTCCGTATGTATGTCCGTATGTCCTTGATAAAAATGTTAACCCTGGAACATTTGGGCATACATCTTTTTTTCTGGATGAGCTAGAGTAGCCAAACTTGGGTATATTGTAGGAGGGGAACCCCCTACTAACCATGTAATTCTTTCCCCCAGGGTCCTCCCCTGGGTCTGTCAGGGGGTAGGGGAAAAAAGGTAAAGGGAACAAGGCGGTTCTCGAACCACAAGTCTCGCCTGCTTTCGCGCTTAACTGTAAGACAAAAAGCAGCACACCAGAGTGCAACTGTGCGAGTCCAGGGTGTCCCCAAAAAGTTGTGCAAGCAGATAAACTCCAATTTCTTAACTAGTTTTACTTCCCACTATTTCATTTGACACCACCCTAGGGGTCACAACATTTTCCATTGTGGAGATATTAATCTTGCAAGTTGAAATTCCCCCACGAGCATAAGTCAGAGATGTTTAGGAGTTGCACCCCTGGTTTTGCATTTATAGTATTCTTTACTTCCTGCTCTTTCATTTGACACCACCCCAGGGGTCACAACATTTTCCATTGTGGAGATATTAATCATGAGAAGTCCTCAACAAGAGCATAACTAAGATGTTTAGGAGTAGCACCCCCGGGTTCGCATTTTGATAGTATTCTGTGCCTCTCACTCTTTCATTTGACACCACCCTAGGGGTCACATCATTTTCCGTTGTGGAGATATTAATCTTGAAGTCCCCCACATGAAGGCACAAGTAAGAACGTTTAGGAGTGCACCCCCCGGGTTTTTGCATTTATAGTATATACTTCTCACTCTTTCAAGCTCTTTTCATTTGATCCCACCATAGAGTCACACATCTTCCGTTTGTTAGATATTAATCTTGAAAGGTCTCCCACATGAGTACAAGTAAGAGACGTTTAAAAGTAGCACCCCCGGGTTTGCATTATATATCTTCTTTATTTCATGTTCTTTCAATTTGACACCACCCCCAGGGTCACAAATTTTTCCCTATGTAAGATATATTAATCATGAAAAGTCATGCAAACATCCCTTGAATCACTAAATTTAGTAAAAATATGAAATTTGCTTTTTTTAAGTTTTTTATTATTTTGATTTCTTGAAAAAAATCATGTGACCCATTTGAAATTTGAGTCCCCTACGGGGTCCAAAAAGTGGTGAAATGCACAATTTTACGTATTTTCACATTTTCCCAAGAATGCACACAGGTTGGCAACCCAAAAACTGACCAGAATTAGAAAAACATTTCAATAAAACAGGGCACTGATCTAGCTAATGTTAATACCTTTGTGTGGTGTACTCACCCCTTTGATGTCTTCTTGTTTTTCGCCAAGTCGTTCTAAGAAGGAATGGCACTAATTCGCGCCTCTTGTCACCTCAGTGGCGTGTTTATACCGCCTTCAATGCATGAATTCAATTTAATCCCGCCTAATTGGCGCTATATTACACCGATCCAATTTGGCTCCGCCCCTTTAGTTGGAGATTTTTTTGCTTGGACGATGACGTTTTACCTAAATCATTATTCATTAGACATGGTTTGAAAACTATTCCATTAGCTTCATGGGTAAGGTAATAACGGAAACTGATATCCTGATGTGGCAGAATAATATGCGTCGTAATTTACTGAAATTATGATAGAAACCTAATATATAGTAATGATCATACACCGCAAGAGAAAATTTAAGAAATACGAGAGGTTGTGGTTTCTCAGAATGCTATAGAACATACAACTCCCAAGCTGTAACAGTAAAGCTAAGCTCATTATAAATCCAACTGCCCGTCCAACTGCCCTTGCGTGTCACATAATTAAAGGTGCAACGAGAGATTTTGAGACACCCAAATATTGCACCATAATAGTAATTTCAAATAGATTAGACACTCAATAGATTTCTTACCTTGTATTATCCCATACAAATGTCTTAAAAGAGCGAAAAAGGGTGATTTTGATTTGATTATATTTCAATGTAAAACATAGGCTGAATTTCGTATTTGCTCCTATACAAAATTAAAAATTGCACAATTTTTGTACTAAAGAAACATTTCTAAGCTTAATCCTTTCAGATGGGGATATTTTTGATGGAAAGCTTTACAACAGGGCAAAAATCAGAACTTTCAATTTTTTAAGGGACACCTGATATGTGAAATCTCTCGTTGCACCTTTAATTTACAGGTAAGTAACTGGTACAAAATCGCATAACAGACGTTGGAACAGCCGCGACCAATATGCAAACAACGGGCTAAACATGCAGACGGGCAAAACAGACGGACCAAATGGACGGACGTAATGGACGGGCAGAAAGTCTAGCAGACGTATGAAACAGACGCACAAAAATGTCAAACAGAAGGACTAAACAGACGGGCGATGTTAGTCTTAAATAAGTCGTTTTGTTTAATTACTTGATAATTCAGTATGCCACATGCGGCATTCGGGTTCTGTATTTTTTTACCACCATTTTTGCTTTTACATAGTTCTCTTACATGCAACCCATGGGCCCATTGGAAATCAACCTGTGACGTGGGAATTTTATTATTTGTTTTTAATCACTTTTGCTTTGTTCTACCTGGATAAATAAACTAACAGGGGTAAACAGGTTTATTCATATCAGGTTTACTGTTGATTTGATTGGCTGCAATCATAGGATACGAGAAGCAGAGGGCTTTTATAGCACATAAACCAGAGGTTCTACAGGGTGAGTCAAAAAAGATTTACACTCGATTTCAGAAAACTATTTAACATATTTAACAAGTTCAGAAATTGATTTTATACATGGAAAAACAATACCTCATTATATCCACTGTCATTTGTAAAAATCTAAAGTTTACCTTCTCGCAAATTGCAGAGATATGGTAATCACGGAAAGCCGACCAAACTAACCAATGACCACGGTTGTACAATCTTCACGTCCACAGCAGCAAAAAGCCATGATTTACTTGCTCATCTAAAGGCTCACTACCTTTGGTTCTTGTTATAAAGTAACCGTTAGTTTACCTAATCATAACACTTTGTTGATAATATTTCTTAACCATAGTCATGAAGTAGCATAACAGGAGAAGGGGGAGGGGACAGTGCGTCCCCTCCCCATTACCAAGGAAATAGCTGAAGCTAGGGGTAAAGCAGGAAAGGGGAAAAGTACAAGCAGAAAAATGAAGAAGAAAAAAGAGAGGGAAGGGAGGGAAAGGATTGAAATACAAAGGGAAAGAAGTATGGACGTTGAATGTGTGTAATGTTTAAATTTGATTCCCACAAGTAGCCCCCCCCCCCCCGACCCATCAGGTATGGAGTCGGTGGAAATGTGGGTCAACTGGCTGTATTGCAAAGGATTGCCCACATATTGGCATTCACTTTCCGCGAAAAGATATGTGAACAAGTTCGGAAAATTTATGAAGTAATGCTCAAAATAGGGTTGTTGTAAGTTCCTAATTTGTTATTGATTCAAAATAATGAAATAGTTTGACATTTTTCTGTGAAGGTTTTACAAAAAGGTATCAAAGCAGCAAAGAACGTCGGGATGATTTGACTTGTGTAGACATCCCAAGTCTCTTTTGCCAATTCCACCAACAGTGATCCCGTGGACAGAGTGAAAATGGGTACCCTATCTTTACGTTAGCATTAACTTCGCTGCAAAGGTTCAAAAAATCAAAATTCAAAATTTCTCTAGTAGGTGAAAGAACCTATTTTTCTATGTGATAGTCGGTATTCTTTGGTAGATTTTCACCACTTTAGAAAAATTCAAAACAAACGAATGTAATCTTTTTGACTAACCCTGTATGGCCCTTAACAAAGAAAAACTAACATAGTGATGTCAAACCATACTGTTCAATTGTCATTGCCGCAGAGTTTAAAAGAACACAAAACTAGGGTCCATATCACTATCTCCATGCAGTACGTCAGCCCAGATTTATGATGAGAGCAGTGTTTAAAGAACAAGTGTTGAATCCGTATGACACGGCGTAAGTCGTGTCCGATCACAAGACAGCATTTCTATACACTCGCAAAATATCTGCAAACACTGATAGCTGCATCACTGCGCGAGATAGCGGGACATGGACTATAGGTAAATTAATTGTTAATAATAAAGTTTTTCAGGTGGAATTTGAGGGGGTCTTTTAAAGACATTTCTTGGTACACTGTTTTGTACACAACAAATCACCACAGCCATTACACTGCACCAATTAAACACAGGCTTGACCTAATTTATGGTATAAGGTAAAACAAACTCCTGAAATCAAATTCTTTTTGAGTGTAGTATTTCACACTGCCCATGACAAACCTGAGCAAATTTGGTTTGAAATGGCACAAGCCAATGTGAGCATAGTTGCCAATTTTAAAATAATAAAAAGAATGCCTGTAAGTGGCAACATGCATTTTGACCACAATTTGATTCACACAAAAAGAGTGTACCGTATAGTAGTAGTCCATTGTAGCGAAGGAATTTTGCATATCCAATCGACAATTAAGCGTACAGCATATGAATATTTAACTTAGATCAAATGCATCAAACAATGCCCCTTTAATTGATCCACTTGCACTTTGACTGCAATTGTGATTCATACAAAAGATGTATGGCATAGAAGTCTCATGTAGCGAAGGAATTTTGCATATCCAATGTACCATTTCAGTGATACAGCAATTATGCATATTTAATTAGATCAATTATATCAAAAAATGCCCCTTTAATCGGCCCACATGCACTTTGACCCAATTATGATTCACCCAAAAGATGCATGGCATAGTATTCTTTCATGCAGCGAAGGAATTTTGCCTATCCGATGTACGGTTTCAGAGATACAGTAATTACGCATATTTAATTAGCTCATTTGCATACCAAAGCCGCATGTATCACACACGTTCAAATTGAAAAAAAAGATGCGCACCATGATAGGCTTTCATGCAGTGAAGGTATTTTCCGTATCCAATGTACCGTTTCAAAATTATAGCAACTACGCTGATTTTTGCATATTAATTAGCTCATTTGCACACTTAATTTGCCCGAAATACGCCCAAAATCTAATCAGTTCGAGAACTCTCCAGCCCGCTCCCTTCCACCAAGTTACATCATCATACGCCTTAAGGAACTCCAGAAAACTTGTACACAAGCCTTGCGGGAAAATTTTCCTAAATTATGCAAATTAGATACTTAATTAGCATATTTTACGCCCAAAATCTAATCAGGTCGAGAACTTGTGGACCCACTTCTTTCCACCAAGTTACATCATCATACGCCTTACGGAACTCCAGAAAACTTGTACACAAGCCTTGCGGGAAAATTTTCCTAAATTATGCAAATTAGATACTTAATTAGCATATTTTACGCCCAAAATCTAATCAGGTCGAGAACTTGTGGACCCACTTCTTTCCACCAAGTTACATCATCATACGCCTTACGGAACTCCAGAAAACTTGTACACAAGCCTTGCGGGAAAATTTTCCTAAATTATGCAAATTAGATACTTAATTAGCATATTTTACGCCCAAAATCTAATCAGGTCGAGAACTTGTGGACCCACTTCTTTCCACCAAGTTACATCATCATACGCCTTACGGAACTCCAGAAAACTTGTACACAAGCCTTGCGGGAAAATTTTCCTAAATTATGCAAATTAGATACTTAATTAGCATATTTTACGCCCAAAATCTAATCAGGTCGAGAACTTGTGGACCCACTTCTTTCCACCAAGTTACATCATCATAGCCCTTACGGAACTCCAGATAAATCGTACACAAGCCCGTGAACACGGACGTCACGCAGACAGACAGCATGACAGACAGACGGACGACGGACAGACAGACAGACAGACAGACAGACAGAAAAGTGATTACTAAGTCTCTGCCGAACAAAGTTCAGGCGAGACAAAAAGGTCAATATTGCACAGAAAATTTCAACATTTGGCCATATTGTGTAAGATTTATCTGGAGTTCCGTAAGGGCTACAATGTAACTTGGTGGAAAGAAGCGGGTTGATGAGTTCTCGACCTGATTAGATTTTGGGCATAAAATATGCTAATTAAGTATCTAATTTGCATAATTTAAGAAAATTTTCCCGCAAGGCTTGCATACAAGTTATCGGGAGTTCTGTAAGGCGTATAATGATGTAACTTGGTGGAAGGAAGCAGGTTAATAGTCATCGACCTGATTAGATTTTGGGTGTATTTCGGACAAATTACACATGCAAATGAGCTAATTAATATGCAAAAATCGGCATAATCACTATATTTTTTAAATGGTGCATCGGATACACAAACTTCCTTCACTGCATGAAAGCCTATCATGGTGCGCATCTTCTTTGCCATTTGAAAGTGTGTGATATATGTGGCTAGTGTAAGCAAATGAGCTAATTAAATATGCATAATTGCCATATCGCTAAAACGGTACATCGGATATACAAAATTCCTTCGTTATGTAAAAGACCACTCTGCCATACATCTTTTGTGTGAATGTATTTCTTGATGCAATTGATCTAGTTAAATATGTATAATTGCTGTATTGCTGAATATGCATTGGATAGCAAGGGGGAGTGGTGGAGTGTCTCGGGGAGTGGTGGAGTGTCTCGGGGAAGGGGAGTGGTGGAGTGTCTCGGGGAGTGGTGGAGTGTCTCGGAGGAAAAGGGTGGGGCGTTTCGGGGAAAGGGAGGGGTGTTTCGGAGGGACGGGTGGGGTGTCGAGGAGAGGGACAGGTGGGGTTCATATTGTAGACATTATACATTGTAGTTGCATTTATCGCATGTTAGTGATCGGGACATTCGGCGGGGACATATTTTACGCATCGCGTAAATCCGAGTTCGCCTTGTTTCACATTAAAAATGGGGTCAGCGTGGATGGGGTCAGCGTGGATTAAGTCATCAATTTATCTGATGTTCCACATAATCTGAAACTATGACTCCCTATAGACCACCTCAATTATTAAAAACACTGACGTAGTCCAAAAGTGTTGACTCCTAAGGAGTCTGCAAGATCATCTCAAAATCCACATAAAAATATTTTGCTTAAAGGGATTAGCAGCGATTTACTAATCCGAAACATCGAAAAAAATCATCAAAATTCATATTTGTATATTTTTGTTACTGGCATGGATATGCGAACATGCGAACATAACCTGCAAGTTGTTGGCTTGAAATCCGTGTATTAAAGACAAGGCAGTACTTTTTATCTGATTCTGTAATTTCTATACGTGCGTATCAAAATTCCGACTTG
>JAMKCH010043384.1:0-11611 GCA_023653785.1 Ophioderma brevispina
AATAAATTGACTGAATGCTTTACATGTATAACTTTTTGTAGTGTACGTTTCCAACTGACATTTTGAACACAGCATTGAATCATTGCATCTATTATGTAATAATTCTATATTGTGAAAATTATGGCCTTAAATTTACACAAAACAGGTTCAAAAAACAGGTTCAGATTGCACCAGAGAACATCAAAATAAATAACCTGGGGCCCCAGCCGTAAGGGACTTAGAGCTATGCGCTTGTATGGGCACAAATTGACAGAAAATGTGTCCATTACTATTAAGGTCACGAAAAGACTTCTTAAATTTTGTAGGCATGGTTTACAGCCTCTGTTACAATAGGGAAATGGAGGTAGGGGGTACTAATCGAACACACTGGTAGTTGCAAATGCCGGGCCTACAAAATCTAATGTTTTGCGCGTAATCCAAGTGTTTCAAAGTGGACCGACCACTCTGGACCCCAAAAATGTAGTACGGGGAACCCCCAAATTTTGGAATTCAAGGAAGCTAAGGGGTCCACTGGACCACTTGTTTTTAAAACCTAGCGCTACCCCTGGTCATGTTACAAAACGGCGAATACGTAACTCTATACCATGATGTTAATTTATACAGGAGGGACAATAAATTTTGTTGGTTATGCGCGAACTTTAGTATTTTTCCATAGCCGGGAGTATTGTGGGGTAAAAGGAGAAAAAAGACGACAGGCGCTTAAGTGTCAACCCCTGGTAATAATAGGGAAGTTAAAGGGGCGTGTTCCGACCGTCTTGGGACCCCCTCCGATTTACCCGGAAGTAGGACGAATTTTGATATCAGATGAAATGCCATTATTTTTCTCATTGTCGTCCTGAAATTTGAGCCCTCGAATACATTTTCATCCTAAGATATAAACAAACACCGTCGTTTTAGTGGGGTTAACCCCACTTTATTAGCACTAGTATGAATAGGGCTTTGCAACATTGCATCTTGCGTATACCATCATTAAACCGCAAGTTTGTTTCCAACGGTACTTGAGGGGGTGTATGTGCAAGTGCCAGCTCTCATGATCAAGTAGAGAGAACATAATACAATAAATTAGGAACCAACCCCCTTTACTGTTGGGAAATATCTCTGGAAGTAAGAAGTCGCCATCACCGTTCAAGAATTTATGGGATTGTTAAACCTAAAAACTCCAAATGGGGTTCATGTAGCACATTTTAATATGCTCACATTATAGAAACCATGAATTCCCCTGCGGTATGTTGTGGTAATTGGCCTTTTGGCAGTCCAATGACTATGATGTTTTTTGTGGTACTGAATTTAGAAGTGTTAGGGTTAGCTAACAGCGACTCAGAAGACCTTCCCAAGGACTTTTTCGCCTACAAATTCGTTTTTCTGTGCCACCGGGAACCTCTCATAGCAATAACACGTAATCATAGTTCAGCACAACAAACGTTCCTTGTACATTATCGAGAGCTGCGCTTAAGTCTAGTGTTAGTGGGTTCAATTTCTGTGATATAGTATATGAACGATCAAAAAATGATTCTCGATTGCTATGCGCTTCTTTGTTGTAAACAGTATTTTCAATATTTCTTCATCTTCAGAATTTCTTGAAACCAGCCAGAACGCTAGTATCAACTGTAGGGCATTTAGAGCGTACGATTGAGCGAACAGGAATTACGTGTAGGCCCCCCTAACGCCCGCCAGCGGCATGATTAAAACATCGGCGCGTAATATGAGACTATTTACATGATTTACGTCACCAGCCTGGTATTAGCTCTGTGTTTACAACTTCCACTCGTACTTTCGTAATACATTCGCCACATGATTCCCTACTTCTAAAGATAAAGTTCTAGTAATTACAAACTTCAGTGGATATATCCCGCATTTGTACTTATTTGTATAACTGTTGGGTCATTTGGTAAGAAGAGGCTGTAACCTGGGCAAAAAGTGGGCATGTAACCGGGGACGGTAACATGAGTCTAGGAAGTTGAGACTGAGTCTAGGCAAGGATGTATGATTTGTATCATCATGTCTAGGCATCGGGCTAGGAACGGGGCTAGGAATATCGGACTTGCATCATTGCATGTTTATTTTCTTTTGGCTTTTGGACTTTGCAATTTCAAATTCATGTGCAGTGATTAACATTGAGTTTGTGTACCGTTCATGACCATGTACTCTCTAGCGTATAGCTGTGTTGATACACTTAACCGATGTTACCTTCCCGGCGACAAAGAAAGAAATGGGAGTCAACATGCAGTTTCCAGTCAATAATATGGTTCGCGCTTCCAAGGACTATGGGGGCAGACTCCGAGCTGTTGTCTGGGTTGCCTAAAAAGACGGTAAAATTCTTAAGAAAGCTGGAGAGAAAAGTACATAAATTTTGTTATACAAACGTAGGTTGTGGATAGACAAGACTTTAAAACCCTAATTTACTGAAAAAACAAGTGTAATCTTGCTGTGCTGTACAGGTATGTATAATTATAATATTAGTATATAGATTTCTTTCAAGTATTGTAGTGTGGGTGGGATTTGTTGTGTGTGTGTTTGTGTTCTTGCTTGCTTAGCGTTAAGTGAAGAGTAATGGGCTATGTTTTTAGTTTTTTTAATTTTAGCCATTTGAAGGATTAATAAATTGTTACATCCGTTTTGTATTGCATAATTATCTACTTGTACTTTTTATGCATGTAGTTAGATGAGCTTTTATTTAATTTTAAGAGTCAGTGATTTGATCTTGGAAAAACGTACCATAAAATATATATTATTATTATTATATTATTAATATTAAAATATTATGTTTCACACCAGTGGTTTAATTTTGCCTAGTAGTAGTTACAGGTATTACTACGGCTCTCAAGGGGCAATATACACAATCGGATGGACAGGACAAAAGTGTGCAGCACTAGAAACGTCACCCCGTGAGAAGTTTTGCATTGTGTATCTTATTTTAATTGGAAAAAAAAAAGGGAAATTTGCTTCCATACGTTATAAGAAAAGAGCCTGGACACAGTTGGCTACTCGTAAATACGAGACCACTGGCACATTTGAAAAATAAGTGGCCTCAAGATTTTCAAAAATCGACTATTTTTGCATGGTTGTAAAGCGTTTATACATTAGCCCTCACCTAAATGATTACGGACCAAATCAGCATCCTTATGGGTAAACAGCGCGATTTTATAATGTCACCGGCGGACACTAATCAGCAGTGACGAAATGTTGTTTTTGTTTAACACAAGAAAAATTTGTCGTTTTAATTATCAATGAGTACCGGTCTATGATATTCATTGTTAAATAAACCAAATTGTTGATTAAAAGTATGGAAAACTTAAAAGTTAGCCTACCAAATACCTGGATGTCTTTTATGCTATTAAATTCCCGATCTGTTTTTTGAGTATGTTGTTTTTATGGGTAAAGTATCTTATTCTTCCTTAGCCCGCCTATTAGCTTTCATTATGAGCAAATTGAAGAAATTTCATATTTTGTGAAAATGTGCCAGTGCCGACTTTTCATTAGTCCGTTCATACTTTCACTGCATTATATGCAGTGCAGTGGCTGCAATGCAGCTACCAAATTGTTACTGCAATCACTTGCAGTATTGCAACGCAATGCAGTTACGCAACAGAGTTAAAAATATTTAAACTGGCGATGCAGCAGCACGATGAGGGGAGGTGCAGTACAATTTTCCTGCATTCCTTCGCGAATGTACATGTACTGCAACCGTTGACATGCAGTAAATCTATTAGGATTTCAGCGTCAGTGAGTGAACATTGCAGTAAACTTACTGCAGCAACAATGCAGTGCATGGAAGTATAACGGACCACTAAGATAACTTCCAGCTCATGTCGCAAAGATTATATCTGAAGATTTCAGAGATGAATTAGGCTATAATCATGTTTGTAAACATGTAACACACATAACTCAAATTGCCTCTCCTTTGTTATTGAAATACCGCATCCCATACAGACTGTGACAGTGTGTCTTGCGTATTATTAAGAAGCTCTGACAAAAGTTGCATCTTGCATTTTAACAAGTTTGCATTTTTGATCTTCAATTAATTTTGCAGATACTACATTTATATGACAAACTTTAAAATATTCCCATCCAAACAAACCTAATTAAAACATAATAAGCAAAAAATGTGGTGGTGACCCCTTCGAAAGGAGAAATTTATCTAAAATCTTACATAACGGCATGTGAAATCATTCAAGTTGCTGATTTTCATTTCATGTGCATGTATCAAATAAGCTGGTGACCAGAAGTAGGATAATTAAGGTCAGTGATTAGCTATTGTAGTACCACGCCAAATAGGGAGGAGCCAAACACAAAATATGAAAAAGTAGGATAATGAGCACAGCACAGTCAGAAATTTGGCACAAATCGGAGAATCAAATCTCGCAAAGATTCTCCTGGAACCAAAATTTGCGAGAAATCCCAGTAGATTTCTCGCAAACTGGTGTAAAAGATTCTGTCAATCTTGAGTGGAACGATCAAATAGAGTATCACACCTTTCCATGAATTTCTAACTTTGTACAGGAGGATAAGCTTTTCCTAGACAATCTTTGGCTGAGTCTGTCTTGAATTCTATACACACTGACAACAAAAACTGGCTGGGTCATTGCACTTCAGGGGTTAGATTTTGAACGCTTGATTTCCATTGTACAAAATACTCAAGTGCCTGGTGGTTTCAGTTCTAGAGTTTCAATCTTGAGATATTAATTGCATATTTCTCCCAGTGTTTTGGTTGAACAGTCGGCAGTATAAACCTTTTCTCATTATATTCCCTCTTGCATGTACTTACGGGAAAGGGATGGATACTGTGAAGTAAAATGTATAGCAGAAACATTTCCACAGGGTGTGAACTGAATGTTTATCTGTATTTTACGGGACGGACACTTATTAGAGTGATGCTGCCATTTCGATATGTAATATGCCATTTCGGACCAAGCAACCAAGGCAATATTTTTGCTGGCTTTGCGAACAACTGCTACTTATCGGTGCATGCATTGTACAGCTTAAAATGATTAAAAAGTATAGGGATAATATTGCATATTTGCCCACAAAATGTAAGTAGGGAGGTGTCATGCACAGTTATACGAAGTACCATTATGAAGACACACAGAAAAAGCAACATGTAGTGGGTGGGGGCCAATCCTATGTAAAATTTGGTGGAGTTCATGTTAATTGTTGGCAACCACTATTAAACGTATACTACTGGGTCTGGCTATTCAGAAAATCGATGTGCCATTTTTTCGGTTGACCTTTAGTGACCTTGACACAAGGTCAAAGGTCAAAATGGTCCAAACATCGTCCAAAGTATATCGACCTGGTACCAAAATGTGGGCAAATTTCCAGGAATATTATATATGATATTTGATTTTGTTATTTGACTTTCGTTTTCTTGTAATATCCAAAAAAACTTAATTATAGAGGACCATAATATGGCTAAATTGCCTTATGGCAGGCCCAGGCCGGTCCAAAGCAAGAGTTGGCCTCAAGTGCTCAGCACATTGTAGTCATCTGTAAACACTCTACTTGCTTAAATGTAGAATGAACCCTTAACACAATCCCCATTATTCTTGCTAAATAGCCAATAACCATGGGTAAGTAAAGTAAAGCACGGTGTTTGTTAAAAATGTGCAAGAGAAATGCTCGAGTAGTCCTATACCAAATCCATGGAATGAATCGTCGTATAGTGTGTTTGAAATAACAACAATTCACACTTCAGAGCATTTTGGCATGTATCTTAGTATCAGTCACATGTTTGACGTTTCATTATTGGATCCCATCCAGAGACCCGGGATATCTCGTCTCATATAAAGCAAGATCAAGTTATTCACCCCTATCCCGGGGGGGGGGGGGGTTCTCAGGGTCTCAGGTTGGTTTGGGTAGGGACGTGCCCCCGGAAGTAGCTACACCATTTTTTTGCCAAAAAAAGGGACCATAGCTTTACCAGAGATTCCAAAGTTGGGCACAAATTTAATGGCAAATTTATTTGCCCTTTTTTCCTCAATGTGGACCAATTTTTATTCAGATGAGAACAATTGACTGATTTTCCCCAACAATTTTTAGAAAAACTTGGGTTTCCGATTGAGAAAAAATATGAAAAAACGACCCATTGTTCAATATACAAAACTTGGCATGAAAAAAGGGGGTCATTTATATAACGGAAGGAATTAAAAAGAGACTATGTCTGTGCAAAGTCCCCGTATGGTCATTGGTGTTGAGGATCCCCCCTGCAATATACCCAACCCGGTGCATCCAGTGCTATTATGAACCATTGTTGGTAAACCAAATTATGGTTACAAACAGTTGTAAAAAAGTGCCAGCCAAAAATTGTGATTCTCTTCATGTGTATGAGCTGTTATCCTTTCAACCATAGACCATTTGAATAGTCTATAGGCGTAAAGCAAGATCAATGTTAGAGTCATCCCCCCATTAATTGCCCAAGGTTAAGTAAACTGAATCGGTGTTACACAGTAAAAATGTTCCCAACAGAATTGCGATTTTTTCCATACAAAATGTGCCAGAACATGGAAACGTTGATACTGCGTCCCCGGGTGCTGTCACTTAGTCCATAGATTGATAGATGTTATTCTTTCCTGTTCAAACAATACTTCACAAATCTTAAGTGTTCTAAACAACACTGTTATCTCAATTTAGCTTCTTTCTTGATTGTGAACCTGTTTTCATTGAACATTGATCATATTCCCTGGTCTTATGGTGAATAGAGTGTGTGCAATTAATCAGGGCCACTAGCCCCAATAATGATCTAATTGTTACAAACACCTAATTTAACAATCATACCCTAAACTTATGAGTTTTGTTCATGAAAGTGGGTACTGGCAGTATATGGAGAGATGGGGAATATCCCGAGATCAGCAGCAGGTCACCGTTAGCATCCCCCCCCCCCCCACACACACACACACAAATCCCCACAAAAAGGGCCAAAAATGTCACCTATTTGTTATTTTGTCCATAAAATGGACCAAAGTGTAGAAGAATGGTGACAAGAAAGTCCACTTTTTAGTTGATGAGATGTTCAAAAAGAGGGCCATTTATTGGGGGTGGGGGTTAAGTTGCTTTTACCAAAAAGTCCACATTTTCAAAGTCCAGCACCCCCTAAAAAGGAGTTTTAAAAAAGGTACCATAAACAAGTCCAAGTAATTTGATTGGTCAAAAGGCCACTACCAAACAAGTAGGGGTAAGTGTATATCCTACCCTAATTAATAAGTATTGGCGATATTTGCCCCTAAGCAAGTAGAAATTTGTGTTCTTTGTAGGCTATATGAATGGCTCTTACACAAAATTGAGCCGAAACGGTACAAATCGAAAATTTTCCAAACCGGTACACGTAACGTTATAGTCCGGTTCAAGTGGAAAAAAGTACACCTTTTTTCAAGATTTCAGTGGTTTTTGCTACCCTTTTTAGTATGTTCGTGCACAATCTGGAAAAAACCCCCTTTTTACGTTTTCTTTGGTCGCCTGATATCCCCTTATCAATGAACGGTGACGCTAAAATGCCAAAAGACTTCGTAAAAAGCTTATGGGGAATCGTTCTCTCATCCTTCTGGTCCCACTAGCGAAAAATTGTGAAGGTTGGGGGGGGTTAGCACCTTCACCGGGGTTAGGGTATGCTTCAAAGTCGAAAAGGGTGGGGGGAGGGTGCCACCTTACAGATATTTTATGGTACATTGAAAAATATTATGCACAGTATGGCCTCTAAAACTCTATGTTTATGTAAAACTAGTCAATTGCCATCATTTTAGAGCTGAAACCCGAATGAAAACTCGATATTCCTACGATTTTAGCGCAAAATTGATTTTTAGCCTATTTTCTATGGAAAAATGCCAGTTTGTCGGCACAATGACTTATGAGGTCATTGTGACGCCATACTAGGATGTTGGTACTTATTTTGGTTATCAATGAAAGAGAAGGACCTAAACTCTATCCACAGGATCAAAATTCATAAGGCACGGGATGCTTATAACAAATTCTCGAGGGCGGTGGTAACCCAAACCCCCCCCCCCCCCCCCCCCCCCCCCCCCGGTTAAACCGTGTTACAAAAAAGGCTTGGTTAAGACGAGGATATAGACTACATCAATAATTTTCTCTTGTAACTGTACATTTTCATGAAAACAACCTTGGTTTCCTTAGCCATGGGCATTAATAGCAAGGTATAATGGGGCTGTGTAGGGTTCACTTATACATTGTGCAAAAACATGAGGCCCTAACTCTTGCTTTTGGACGGACTCACTCCGACTGGGTCGGAATAAGGCAATCATGCATATTATTGTCTCTAATTAGCTTATTGAATTATATTAAAAGGAAAACAGAAGCTCAAGTAACAAAATAAATATCATACACAATATTCCTTGTGAAATTGCCCACATTTTGATACCAGGTCGATATATTACTTTGGACGATGTATGGACAATTTTGACCTATGACCTCGGTTAGGGTCCCAATAAAGTTCAACGGAAAATGGCCAAAATCGTTTTCTGATAGTCAGATCCAGTAGAATACATTTATAATGGTTGCCAAACAATTAACATGAACTTCATAAAAATAACTTTCTGGGAGAATCGGCCCCTCCACTAATTAGGAAAGTAAGACTTTGAAGTATCTCAAGTGTACATTTGTGGGTGCGTTTGCAAAAACCATCCTATAGAACTAGGCAACTTACAAATATATGGGATCATGTAATATTACAAGATGGAAAGATATAATAAAGAAGTTTTCATATGCTGCCAGATATCACATAAAATAGCCTTTAGAGTAACAGACTACATGGCTACGTCACCGGTTGAACAAGTTAGCATTTTGAATGAAATTGTAAGTGGCGGTGAGAAGCTTTATGCATTGAAATTAGCCTCAGTTCACATTTGACTCATGCTAAATGTGCGCCAAAAAAAATTGCCCTTAGTATCAGCTTATTATCATCTAATATGCATGTGTGAACATAACAGAACATAACCAACTACAAATTCTGCTACTCAATTGAAAATGACTTGCTTGGAAGGCTTCTCCCATCTTTCTGAAACGTTTAAAAAAAATCATATTTAAAAAAAACTTGAATTTGTAAGTTAATTTGCTAACTTTTTCAAATTCTTGTTTGTGTTTTGACAGTGAATAACTATTCAAGCTCCTATTGATCGGGGACTCAGGTGTAGGAAATCATTTCTTGCTCTTACCGTTGCAGTAAGTAGTTAATTTTACACTGGTCACAGGTTTTAACGTGAATTGATTGTTTATCACAGCCAAAACAAGTTGGATGTTACTCAAACTGATTTTGAGGAGAAAAACGAAAATTGAGTGCTTTTAAAATACATTTGCTCCATTACTTTGGGAACCAAAAGTTCAATTTGTGAGAATTATATCAAAATTGTAGGTTGAGATGAATTATTTGATTGACATTTAAAAAAAGGAGGAAATTTTGATCTTCATGACGTCGTTCATTTGATTTCGCCAAGTCGGAGGATGTTTCAAAACCAATCCCGTAATCTGGGATTGGGATTGGGATTAATATAGTATACTATTTATCAAAATACCTTTTTCACAGACGTATGCACGCAACATCCAGAAGGGGCGGGGGGCCTTAGCAGTCCCCAGTCGCATGATCACATAACTTTATGTGCAGCAAACTTAAAGTAACGCTTATCCTTAAAATGTTACTTTGGGAAAGAGTACAGTGAAGTCATGTGATCTCATCATTCAACACCGTGATTTGCATTTGCTTATATTTTGGTCCCCCGCCAACTTTAATGTTGGCAAAGGGGGACTATAGAAATGCTCTCCACTTGTCCGTGGTGTGTGGTGTTGTGTGTCCCACGCAATATCTTTGGAACTAAGCAAGTGTGGGTATCCATTTTCGCAACTGATGTATCTTGAGTACGCGTTGGGTGGGAGCCGAGAGTGGCTCTTGTTGGTCATGGGGTCATCAAAGGTTCCAAACGTGATGGTCAAAAAATATGGTCAAATGTTTTGGGGGTTCAAAAATAGGGCTCCAAAATCACTATAATAAACGTTGGTTGTCAACACGAATCTTTTGATCTAATCACGTATGGGTTTGTCCATCTTTGCACCATAGATGTCACTCGAGTAGGCGGCGGATGAGTTCGAGGAGGGTCATGTTGGGCCATGCGGGTCAAAGGTCAATTGTGTCAAAAACTAGGAAAAAATGGAGTTAAATTGCTATAACTTTATCTGTGTGGTGGTCGACATTCAGTGCCGGAAATTTTTGAGGTCCTTTCAAGGTCATTCATGGGGAGAGGTCATTCAAGGAGTCAAATCCCTAACTGTGGTAGGAGGGTGAAAAAATTGGTGGGTGTGGTCAAAATTCAGTTTACCAAAAAATTTTGAGGTCATTCAAGGTCTTCTGGGTCATCCAAGGTCCAAATCACTAAAATATGTGGTAGGGAGGGTGAAAACCTTGAAATGGTGGCAAATGAGGAAAATTGGTGGGTGTGAACAAACATTCAGTTCAAAAAATTTTAAAAGGTATTTCAAGGTCTGCTGGGTCATCCAAGGTCAAATCAATTTAAATAATGTGGTAGGAGGATGAAAAACTTGGGGGTTGGGGGGTCAACATTCAGTACCAACAATTTGAAGGTCATTCAAGGTCATGCGGGGGTCATTCAAGGTCAAATCCTTGCACATGGTTGTAGGGTTATGAAACCTAGTGAATATTGGTCAACATTCAATGCCAACATTTTTGAAGGTCGTTGGTGGGGTCATTCAAGGTCAAAATCACTAATCATGTGCTAGGAGGATGACACTTGGTGGGGTGGTCAACACTTCAGTGCCGAAACTTCTGAAGGTCATGTCAATGGATGAGCCTCAGTGGTTCAAGAACCACTTATTTCCATTGTATCGTCCCTAAGATTTTAAAATAGGTTGCTCTTGTTCTTTAGTTACTGCACTGGGGGCGGGAGACCTTTTGTGGTTCGAGAACCGCCTGTACATGGGTCTTTTCAGATTTGGTTCTTAAGATTAAGGGGTTAAGAATTTAAGAACCACTAAAACCTATGTTAAAAAATTCACATGTTTTGTGCTAAAAGAGCGTAGTTTTATGTAATTGGAATTACGGACTTGCCAGTTTCCCAGAAGTCAGTAAAAAAATGTCCTGGACAGCACACACCCAAATTCACAATGGCGATTATCTCCATCGGGCCAAACGGGCAATGTTTTATCGACCAAATTCTACCTTTTGCCGTGTAAAGTTGGTCATGGGACCCTCACTTATTCTTACGTTGATTCGCTACACTTACTGTATCATTAAATTAAATGAAAGAAAATATATTTCCGCCAAAGTTAAAGCACTCAATTGAAATTTTAGCATTTTGAACTTTTATACGCATTGCATGCTTGTATGGGTGTGATGTAATCAGGGCATTTTTACAATGAATTCTGGGGAAGGAAACCAGAAAAGTTCGTCAAGAGGATCTGTATGTGGTCACATGGACTTTGTCAAGGGGAAATTTCCAAATATATTGCATCATTGGTATGGTTTTGACACATTCTCTGGCAAAGAAAGACCTTATGTCTGTATGCTCTTTAGTGAGGAACACATGTGTACAGTATATTGTAGGCAGGGTTAGAATTTCGGCGAGAATCGAGAATCGATTCTCGCAAAGATTCTAGAAAT
>JAMKCH010043385.1:0-12107 GCA_023653785.1 Ophioderma brevispina
TTAGCTGCTCCGGTATGTATGAGTCATGTGACCATGCAATGTTGCATAGAGCATATAGATATTTTTGAGATTTTTTGAAGATTTTTTCACATACAGACCGTAAAGTGCCCCCTTAATGACCCCAGACTTACCTCTCACCCCTAACTTTTGTAAGGGTCTCAAGCTACTTCATATGCTTGAGTCCCGTGACCATGCATTGTAATCGGTTAGGCCCTGAAACTTTTTTAAAGGAAATGACACTTTTTGACCCTTTTACCTAGATGACCCCGACAGCTGGGTCAAAGTCATGTTACATAAATGGGATTGCCTCATCGTTCATTCGGTGGTTAATTTCCTGGTCAGAATACGTCAAACCATGACTGAGCTAGACCGCAGTTGAAGTGTTGCCATAAAAAGAAGAAAAGAAATAAAGAACGCATGCAAAACAGAACCCGAGGGCCTGAGGGCCGTCTTGTAAAAGAAACTAGACTTAGTACTCTTTGCAAGAGCACGTATAAGTTAGGCGGGGCAGAATACCCCTAGATGACCCCAGTTGACCTCTCTACCCATTACTTTGTAAATTCCTCAATGTCATTATGCATGACGTTCATCACAATCATTTTACTTCTGTAGGAGTGGTGATTTGACATGTAACTTAATTTGCAGTATTTTGACCTTTGACCCCGAAACCATGGATCAAGTGATTAAGTCTGGATTGACTTTTATTGACCTCTCATCAAGTCCATGAGATGGGCTAAACAGTTTTCTATTTGACCTAATTTTAAATTTCCACACAGTAAATGTTTGACCCTGGTGACTCAGAACCCCCATATTGACCACCCCCCCCCCCCCCCCCCCCCCCCCGCTCTTGACCCATAACTGTTTGGAAAGGGCTCAAGCTGATTCATATGCACGACTCACACGACAGTTGCTTATCTGTAGGAGGATTAGTGATTTGATGTGTAAAACTTAATTTGAAAGTATTTTTTGACCTTTGACCCCTAAACCATGGGTCAAGTGAGGATTCATAATTGACTTGTATTGAACTCATCATCAAGTCCTATGAGATGGGCTAAACAGATTATCCCGATTTGACCTAATTTTAATTTTAGACACAGTAAATATGTTTTGACCCCTGTGACCCTCAGATGACCCCATATTGACCTCTTGACCCATAACTTTGTAAAGGGGGCTCAAGCTGATCATAGGCACGACTCCACTATCAGGTGCTTAATCTGTAGGAGGAGTAGTGATTTGATGGTTGAACGTAATTTGAAGTACTTTGACCTTTGACCCCTAAACCATGGTCAATGATGAAGTCATGAATTGACTTTTATTGAACCTCTGGGGTCTCATCAAGTCTATAAGATGGGCTAACAGATTTTCTATGTGACCTAATTTTTTAAATTTTACACACAGTAACTATGTTGAACCCTGTGGAACCTCGATTACCCCAATAGTGACCTCTTTACCCATTAATTTTGTAAAGGGGCTCAGCTGATTCATACATATGCATAGACTCACATGATTCAGGTTTACTTAATCTGTGGGAGGAGTAGTGATTGATGTGTAACGTAATTTGAAGTATTTTGACCTTTGACCCCTAAACCATGGGTCAAGTGATGAAAGTCATGCTTGACCGTTTATTGACATCTCATCAGTCCAGAGAATTGCGAAACATATTTTCTATTTGAACCTGGTTTTTAAATTTTACCACAGTAAATAATGTTTGACCCCTGTGACCCATCAGATGACCCCATATTGCCTCTTGACCCATAACTTTTTGTGAAGGGTCTCAACTGATTCATATGCAGGACTCACATGATCAGGTTGCTTAATCGGTGGGAGGAGTAGTGATTTGATGTGTAACGTAATTTGAAGTATTTTGACCTTTGACCCCTAAACCATGGGTCAAGTGATGAAGTCACGATTGACTTTTCTTGACCTCTCATCAAGTCCTATGAGATGGGCTAAACATATTTTCATATTTGACCTGTTTTAAATTTTACACACAGTAAATAACTTTTGCCCCCTGTTACCCCCCCTACGACGTGACCTTGACCCCAAACAAAGCATACTTTTGCAACCGTTCAACAACCCAAACACCATGCTTGGTGACCATTGAGGTTTAAATCCGAACAGGCTGTGGAATAAAAGCAAATGGAAACTAGACATCGATTGTGCTTTAGAAAGCACAGTATATCATGCGGTGACTACTTGCACTGTCCATGTGACCCTTTGACCCCATCAATGTGCACATTATAAGGGGTTGGTCACATTCTCTGACCACGTCCGTGATTTATAGCAATTGGATTCTGGTGTTAGGTCTTTCAATATTTTGCAAAGAATGCCCTTTATCGGCCCCAGGCCCTTTGACCCAAATCTGTGAACACCCCCATATGGGCCTTAGGTCCCATGGTTCTTCTTCTGACCAAGTCAGTGATTAATAGCAATTGATTTGTGGCAGAAACAGCCAAAAGGAGGGTAGAGCGACTTGACCTGTAATGAACCCTACGTGACCTTTGACCCCAATTCTGTAAACACCTCATATGGGCCTTGGGTCAGCGCGTCTTCTGACCAAGTCTAGTTGTGGATTATAAGCATTGATTTTTTGGCGACCAGCAAAAAGGAGGGGAAGAGGCGACTGACCTCGAATGACCCCTGTGTGACCTTGACCCCAATCTGTCAACCCCTTGTGGGCCTTGGGTCAGGGGTTATTCTGAAGAGTCTGGTCCAGATCATGTTAACTGTGTAACACTAGTAGCAGTTTGAGAAAATTAAGAGGGATTAGAGAGACTGCCCCTTTTGGCCCCTAATGACTTTGGATTCAAGGATTCCAAAAATCTGTGAACAAGCCATATGGCCAGGCATCTGGTCCAATCACTTGAGTACCGAATGGCATCGATAGCACAGGCGAACTGTGGGAGAAGTAGTGAAAAGGGTGTTTAGCCGCGACAATGACCGCTATTGACCTACGTGACCCCTCATGGTAAAACTGTGAACACCCTATATGAACCTTTGGTCTGGTTTTTGTGGTCAATTCTCGATCGATCTGACCAAGCATCTGGCACTAGAGCAATTTTGAGCCAAGTACAAACAAGAAAGAAAGAAAGCAGAATACATCGAGAGAAGACAATATATCATGCGGCTGCAACACCGCATGATATATTGTCAGAAAGAAAGACAGACAGAAACGGAAAAAAAAAGTAAGTAGGCGATACCGCCTAACTTAAGGAAGAACGCATCAGAAACAGAACCAGACGGCAGAAGCCGTCTTGTAAAACAGGTCGCCGCGCTCACTTGATGCTAGCTATAGAGCTCTCAAAAGGCACCGGACTCAATCAAAAAACAAATGCGGCAAAGTTTCTGGCGAACATGAAGTGCTTACTGCATAATTATATGCGTGTTTGTGTGTGTGATGAAGGGGGGGGGGGGAGGAACCTAAAGGGGGTGGGGAACAGAGCTAAATTTCAGGCAAACATCATGGGATTACTAATACTCCTTTAAAAAAACACAGTGCCAACTGTTTATCGATATCTTGTCGAAATGTGGACTTAGGCAGTAAAAATCGGTGTGTCAAATGAAGCTGTGGAATTTCTGCATGATAATAATATAGGAAAAGCGGGAAAATTGGTAAATTTACAAACCAAATCGTAAGATAGAGCCGCGCCACCTATATCAGTTACGCGGTCTAGCAGACGACGTAATGCATGATCGACCACTGAATTATAGTATAGGCGGTTGAATATTGAAACTTAGCAATAATAGAATGGATTTGAGTCATTTCTCGTTGATGGAACGGGCTGGTTGTGTTACTCAATGCACGTTCTGATTGTCTTTTGCACATGAAAAATTTAATTTTGGATGAAAAATTGCATTCGCGTACAATCCGCTTGGGACATATAAAATCACGATCTGACCTCAAATGACACCTTCGGACACTGATCTCAAATCTGTGTATATTCCATAGACCCTGATTATAGGAACGAGGGCAGGGCATGAATGACGTCATCAGTGCGCCCCTCTTTGTAGGAGAAGATGTATTTTAGGATTTTGACCTAATTGGCCGTAATGCCTTACGGACTTTGACCGGAAACTGTGTACAACCCATACCAAGCTCTGAACACTTTGTTTCTGCGGCTGACCGATGTTGGTGTGAATCGGACCAAGCGTTGGACTCTGGTATCGTTTTAAAAACCCGGTCGGAAGAAGATCAGAGGGAAGCAGTGTTAACAACACCGTTTTTACAAGGAACATTATCATTGAGTTTTAACTCATCCAATCATGTCCAGCATTTGCCCTTTTGGCCCCTGTATTTAGATATCAAGAGGATATTCCTGTCAAATTTCATCAATCGGGACTTGTTTGGAAATTTTTGACCTTTGACCTTGAACTTTGACCTTTGGGGTCGAGACTATCATACACCTCTCCTACTTTAGTGTTACAATCACTGTATTAAGAAGCGGCTTTATCTGTCCTCTATAGGATGAGATAAATCCCCTTTGGGGTCTTATTTTTAGCATTTTTGGCACAAATTGACCTTTTGACCCCCTTAATTACCTTTGATCCCCTGTATAAAAACACCTTGTGTACACAACAAAAATGCATTGTTTCCAATCAAATGAAAAATTCGACTATGTTAGTTCTGGAGAATAAAAATTCTTGAATTCCTATTACCTTAAAACCGGAAATGGACCTTAAATGACCTGCCTCCAAAATAAAAATACCTTGCAAAAAATTTCAACATTGAAAAAAATTCATATCTGAAAGTTAAGTTACTGTACTATGTTTAAGTTTTGAGAATAAAAAATTGTGAATAGTTTTGATATTTCGGTTTTTGACCGGAAGTTCCCCTTTAATGACCTTTGACCCCCCCATGCCGAGCAACAACGTTTGTGAAGGGTCTTAAAGCTGCTTCATATGTAAGTCACGTGACCATGCAGGTTGCATATATACCAGATAGCTAGTTTTGAAGATTTTTTAAAGATTTTTCACATTATGACCGGAAATTCCCCCTTAATGACCCCAGAATGACCCGTCGAACCCCTAACTTTTGTGAATGGTCTCAGCTGCTCCAATGCTGAGTCATGTCACCGTGCATTGTAATCGGTAGGCGCTGAAACTTTTTAAAGCAAATGACACTTTTTGCCCCCCCGTGACCCCTAGATGACCCCGACAGGGGTCAAATGTCATGTGACATCAATGGGATGCCTCAATACCAATACCATACCAAAAGACTTTATAAAGCGCCCTACCAGTGACCAAGCGCTTGGTACAAGAAAAACATTATATATAATGTACAACAAAACATGAATGAAAACATTACACGACATATTAATGGGTTCTAAACAAAAAAGCAAGCCCACAATCAACCAAACAGGTGAGTGTTAAGATGCGCGAACTGTGAAAATTGGCGAAGCGATTTGGGTTCCTAATGTTTCGTGGAAGATTGTTCCATGTGGTGCAGCTACTTGAAAGGCACGATCACCAGTTACTGTCCGTGTCCTTGGAATGTGAAGAAGGAGTTTGTCGTAAGATGACCGGTGGAATAAGTTGACGTTTGACGGACAATGAGTTCTAGAGAGATATCGGGAGCTAGAAATGAAGAACTGTATACAAGACGAGGATTTTGGGAATGAATGGTCATTTAAAGGGGGAAGTATGCCCGTCAGAATACTGTCAAACTAATGACTGAGCTAGAGGCAATAATTGAAGACACCAAAAACTGTTACAGACGAAGAAAGAAGAAACTAGACTTAGTGCTCTGTGCAAGAGCACGTATAAGTTAGCGGGGAAGAACACAGAGGACAAAGAGACCTCTTACCCATTTCTTTTGTAAAATTCCCCAAGTCAATTAATGCATAAGTCACACAATCATGTGCATCTGTAAGAGTGGTGATCTGAAATGTAAATAATTTGAGTATTTGACCTTTGACCCCTAAACAATGGGTCAAGTCGATAGAGTCATATGACTTTTATTGACCTCTCATTCAAGTCCTATGAGATGGGCCACAAACAATTTTCTATTTGACCTATTTTAAATTGTACACACGTAAAATGTTTGACCCCTGTGACCTCAGAAAACCCAATATTGACATCTTGACCCATAACTTTTGCTAAGGTCTCAGCTGATTCATATGCATGACTCCCACGATCAGGTTGCTTAATCTGTAGGAGGAGTAGTGATTTGATATGTAACGTAATTTGAAGTATTTTGACCTTTGAGCCCCAAACCATGCGGTCAAGTGATGAAGTTCATGATTGACTTTTATTGACTCTCATCAAGTCCCTTCCTCTCCTTTCCCACCTTTTCCCTTTCCAAGGGATGGGCTAAAAGAGTTTCTATTTGACCTAATTGTAAATTTTACACACAGCTAAATTGTTTGACCCCTGCCTGACCTCAGATGAACCATATTGACCTCTTACCCATGAACTTTGTAAAGGGTCTCAGCTGATTCATATGCATGACTAACACTATAAGGGTGCTAATCTGTAGGAGAGTAGTGATTTGAAGTGTAACGTAATTTCAAGTATTTTGACCTTTGACCCCTAAACCATGGGTCAAGGATGAAGTCATGATTGACTTTTATTGACCTCTCATCAAGTCCTATGAGATGGGCGTAACAGATTTTCTTTTCTATTTGACCTTTGTTTTTAAATTAATTTTACACAACACAGTAAATACTTTGACCTCTGTAACCCCTACGTGACCTCTGACCCCAACAAAGGATTAACTTTTACCGTGTTAAAACAAACCCATGCTGTACCAATTGTGGTTTAAATCCGATCAGTATGTGGCATACGAAGTCAATTGAAGATTGTCAGAAGAAAAGAAAGAAACGGTAAGAACAAAGTAAGTTAGCCGATACCGCCTACCTTACATGCAAGAAAGAACGCATCAGAAACAGAACAAGACGGCCATAAGGCCGTCTTGTAAAAACAGGTTCGCCGCGCCACTTTATAGCTAGCTATAGAGCTCTCAAAAGGCACCGGACTCAATCAACAAATGCGGCAACAGTTTCTAGGGACCATGAAGTGCTTACTGCATTAAATTATCATCGTGTTTGTGTGGTGTGAAGGGGGGGGGGGCGGAACCTAATGGGGAGGGGGGGGGGGAACAGAGCTCCAATATTTCAGGCAAAAACTCATGGGAATAAAAACTAATTCTCCTTTTTAACCAGAGCATCAATGTTGCAGTAGCCTATAATATGATGCCATTCAAGACAACAACACATCCTTTAAAGTACCTTTCATATCTTAATTTATATCATTAAACTTTCTTTGAATCTCCATCATATGTACTTCAGTAATAATTACTAGATCAGTTCCATGATGATGATAATTGTTTTCACATTGCTTTAATTTACATAAAATTCTCTATTAGGCCAACAGTTATTGTTTTTTCAGCTAGTCTTTTTCCAGCTAACTTAAAAGGTACTTCTTTTGTTCTTCCTAATTTCATTTATAAACATTTCTATTTGCAAATTCATATCACATGAACGCAACACTTCAACCCATTGGCTTTTCGTGATCCACAGTCTCATCCATTGACTTTACCCAAAGAGTGAGATTTTTACATCAACCTGACCCGTTTAGCCTAAGTATAGCATGTTTTGCCTAATCATACTTTGCAAATTCGATCTACTCTTGAAGAAATTAGTCATTTTGGTATTTTCTGTCCGTAAAAGGATCAATTTTAATGCAGTGGCCTTGGCGTCTGAGGCACAGTGATATAAACATTTGTTGATAACATAAACCGCCTCATCAAAATCACACACTCATTTTGGGGGGGGAATAATCTTTTCTCGGATATCTAATGAACACAAAAATTAGGTGTTAAGCACAAATGCCCTTTAATTGATTTGAAGTGGCCCTGCATTATCTGCAATGTACCTTACTGCACTTGTTTACTATTTAAAGGTCCCTTTAAAATTTCAGAAAAGGCGTTCCCATTTTTTTAAAGCAGGGCGTTTTTACATCTTGATAATGCTACCAGAGTATTAATTCACCCCTGAAATGAACAGCCTAAAAATTTTATTTTAGGTATGATAATACAAATGCACCTTATCATTGCAATAGTAAATGGTAACTTCATTGTTATAGTATTTAATTATTATGATGTGAACTCCACAAAAATATACCACATTAATCTGGGCTTTAGTATTTTTTTTAATTTAATTTTTCACTTGATCTTACTTCAAGTGACATAGGCTATTCAATAGCCAATCTATCTAAACTTTATGACATTACAATGTATTAATGTACTGTTTAAATTACCCGAAACCACAAAATATGGCAAAGTTTAATGGCGAGACTTTAAATCAATATTTGTTCTTATGGAAAACACTGTTTATTTGGTTTTTTGAACTTCAAGGATACTGCAAATATTTGTGGTAGTAATATTTTAAGTCCGAGATTTCAAGCGGTCAAACCTCTGTGGTGGCAATTTACCTTGACCACGGACAATCTCCTGTGTTTTGTCAACGGTCAACATATGAACGTGTGGTGTTGGAACGAGTATTGTAAAATGGGTCAAATTAATACAAAAATACTAAATACATATCAATATAAACTCGACTAATATAGCAACCGATTTCAACCATCGACATTTCAAATTGGGCTAATTTTACCCCACTTAAAATACCAAACTAGGTTTTAACACTTTTATCCATAAAAAATATTGCAAAAGCAAAACCCATTTCACATCAGTAATATGTGACGATACAAGGTTAGATGTACATGCAAGTTCCAAAAATAAACAGTGGTTGCATTTGACCTTGCTTCATAGTAGCAGAGGGGGTTTTGACTAATACAATTATTACATTGCAATGTGCCTAAATGTTCTTTACTAAACATATGTCAGTAATTTAGGGCGTGTAAAGAAGTCTAAGAAGCACAAAAACTTTCATTATTAAATTTTTCAAACGATACTAGTGGTTTGTGTGCAGAAATGGGTGTCGAAAAAGGTCGCGTTTTATGTTAAGAATGGGATTTTGTGGGATCACATGCCGGGATCATGCATGGGATATTGATGTGAAAATGTACCAAAAACTGATGATTGTGGGAGGGTAATATGCTCTCTTGTAGGTTGTGTTCTAAGGCCACTTATAATTGGTTGAAGTGAGAGAATTTGGGCGTTTCAAGTTAACACAGTGCAAGGTTAAAGTTCAAAGCATATTCACTTTATTATAGTGCGCTTTTGAACCAAGTGTGAACATTGCCAGTCGTGATGAGACTGGCATACCAAGTATTATCTTAGGAGGCAACTGGGAATTAGTGTAAAGTACACCTGGTACAAGGCACAGGGAACTTTAGACAATGGGGAAGATATTGGTGGGAAAACAATAACAAACTACCCTTTGGGCAATAACCTAACTCATATACCTAGAAAGCATGAAATTTATGCCCAAGGGTTATCAGACTAGGCTGCAAATGCAATGCCTCTCTAGGCCAGCATTGATAATGTATGGCTTTCAGCTTTCACACAGCATGCAATCTATACATTGTAGGCCAACAGACCTTCAGCATAATCCTTGCCTTACCAACACGATTCATGCCAAAAACACAAAGGACGAACAAAATGCCCCTAAACGCAACATCTGCTCAGATTTTCAACCACAAACATAACTTTTCAAAGGAGTGTCATTTCTTCATACCTGCGAGTTTTCAAAGAAGTGGACAAGACATGATAGACTAAGTTTATGAGAGAACATTGGGGTTTCTACTCTAATTTGCTACGATCACAATAGCCTATATTATATGCTAAACACAGTCCAACAATTGTTTATCTATATCTTGGTCGAGTATTTGGACTTAGGAAGTAAAATGTGTCAAATGAAAGCTGTGAATTTTCTTCTGCTTGATATATATAGGGAAAGCGGGAAAATTGGTTAAATTTACAACCCAAATCGTATAGACCGCTCCACCTATATCAGTACGCGGTCCTGCGACGACGTAATGCTTGATATATACACTGTATCTAGGTATAGGCGGTTTAAAGTATTGACCTTTGCAATAGTAGCATGGATTTTGAGGTCATTTCTCGTTGATGGAACGGGCTGGTTTTGTTACTCAATCACGTCTTATGTCTTTTTCACTGAAATTTAATTTGTGGCTGAAAATATTGCATTTTGGAAGAAACTGCGCGTAAATCCGCTAGGACATACATCCGATATTACCTCAAATGACCCCTTCCTAACCACTGATCTCAAATCGTGTTAATATCCCTCACCCTGATTATAGGCCGATGCATGGGCATAATTGACGTCATCAGTGCCCCTCTGTGTAAGGAGAGGAAGTGTATATTTTTTTTAGAGTTTGACCTAATTGGCCGTAATGACCTCTACGTGACCTTTGACCGAAAACTGTGTACAACCCATACAAAGCTCTGAACCCTTGTTCTGTCCTGCTGACCGATTTTGGTGTGATTCGGACAAGCGGTTTGACTCTGGTATCGTTTTAAACCCGGTCGGAAGAAGATCAGAGGAAAGCAGTGTTAACAACGTTACAAAGGACTTATCATTGAGTTTGAACTCAATCCAGCATGTCGGCATTTGGCCCTTTTGGCCCCGTATTTACGATATCCCGAGGATTATTCCTGTCAATTTCAGTTTCAAATCGGAGCTTGTTTGTAAATTTTGACCTTTGACCTTGACCTTTGACCTTTGGTGGGTCGAGACTATCATACCCCTCTTCTATCTATTAGTTTTACATCACTTTATTCGGGGCTTATATTCTGTCCGCTATAGGTTGAGATAAATCCAATTTGGTCTTATTTTTAGCATTTTTTTTGCAATTGACTCTTTTGCCCGCCCTTAAGACCTTGATCCGGTCAAAAAAAAAACCTGTGTAACACAACAAAAATGCAGGTTCCATGCAAATGAAAAATCTAATGTTTAGTTCTGGAAGATAAAAATTCTTGAATTTAGTACCTTAAACCGAACTGACTTAATGACCTTTGACCTCCCAAATCAAAATACCTTGCATACACCATATAACATAAATCATCTCTGAAAGTTAAGTACTGTAAACATGTTTAAGTTTTGAGATACAAATTTTGAATATTTTTGATTTTTTGGTTTTGACCGGAAGTTCCCCTTTAATGACTTGACCCCCCCCCCCATGCCAAGCACAACGTTTGTGAAGGTCTTAAGCGTCTTCATATGTATGAGTCACGTGACCACGCAAGGTTGCATATACCAGATAGCTATTTTTGAAGATTTTTTAAAAGATTTTTCATTATGACCGGAAGTGCCCCCTTAAGACCCCAGATGACCTCTCGACCATAACTTTTGTGAAGGGTCTCAAGCTGCTCCACATGCATGAGTCACGTCACGTGCATTGTAATTGTAGGCGCTGAAACTTTTTAAAGCAAAGACCTTTGGACACCCGATGACCCCTAGATGACCCCGACAGGTGTCAAAGTCATGTGACATAATGGGATGCCTCACGGTCATTTGGTGGAAGTCTGGTCAGAATACGTCAAAACCAGAGGGGGGGGGGGGGGGGGGGTCTGAGCTAGAGGCAATAATTGAAGGTGCCAGAGAAGAAAGAAAGAAAGAAAGAACGCATCAGAAACAGAACAGACCGCAGAAGGCCGTTTGTAAAGAAAGAAAGAAAGAACCACCCCCCCCCCCACCTCAAAAAACAGAACAAGACGGCCTGAAGGACGCCTTGTAAAGTTAGGCGAAAGCCTAACTTAGAACGCATTCAAGAACAGACCAAGACGGCGACGGCCGTCTTGTAATAAGTTCAACATCTAAACATAGTAATTGTTGTAAGTATCAATGCCGCCTAACGTAAGGATTGTTTTTACTTGTAGCTGCTGGAGATAAAGGCTTCCCATACATCAAGATGATTAATAGCAATTAGATTAGGTTCAAGTTTGTTGTATTCACCAATTATGATATCATTAAGCTTGCTGCAAGTAAATAAGAAAGGGTGAACATCTTCCCCGGGCATCTTCAATTGCCAATATTGCATGTAAACAAGTGCCGTCATGTTCAGGAACCCATTTGCTGGTTCTGCGATCTAACGGCAGAGTATTGCAGCGAAGTTAAAATTTAAGACTAGCGCCGAGAAAATAGGTCTTATCAAGGAGATATTTTTCTAAAGCAGGAGCGTGCTTA
>JAMKCH010043386.1:0-12087 GCA_023653785.1 Ophioderma brevispina
TAATTTTATTTTTTCTAATATATGATCATCAATATTCCATATACTAGAAATTTAATGTGACATATTTTTAACGACTTGATTAAGTGTTTGGGATCTTAAATTACATGTAAAAACTAATCTTATTAGATTCTACACATCTTATCTGTGTAGATAACCCACCTAATAAGATAACAAGCATGTTTTACGAAGATATGTCATGATAATTATATGAGATGAGTTAAAGGAAAGCAGGGTTAGACCAGTACCCACCATTTTTTAAAATAAGGACAATCTTTCCTTCACAATAAGAGATGAAAGAGTAAACTTAGGAGAAAGGTATCGATTGTGTGTCATTTCTTTTTGGTCTCTCTGTATTTCTCTATGATTATGATGGAAAAAAAAACACAAATCCTGCCTTTTTATTGGGGGTTGGTTTAAGTTCTCTGAAAAAAACTACTGGGACTATCTGAAGATAATGGCAATATTCAACATCCTGGGAACAATGGGAGACCTTTGTTTCATAAGGTGAAGTTATAGAGTGCTTCCTTCCAATCGAGGTGTTACAAATCGAGGTTGACAATCAGAAGGCTGTAAACTCAGCACTGAAAGAAAATATTGAAGAATTTACTTTAATGCTGCTCTGTAATACTGCTTCTGAGAATGTGATGTTTAAATATTTTCTTATAACGCAAATCTATTATTACTCAAAATGTAAAACATCTCATCTCAGCTCATAATGGTACTGTAAGCAACTTTTATCAACTTTAGAAAAAAGAACAATTATAATATGAACAGCAGAATTAAAAAATATTTACTATTTTCGTGCTGAGTACGTCTTTCTGATTGTCACCCTCGAAAATAATATTTATCAATTTTGATTAGGTGGGTAGTTGTTTTTTAGACATACAGTAAATGTTTGTACAAAAATCAACATGAAATGATAAGAACCGGGGCTGACATCATACATGTAACTAAGGCAGGAAGATAGTTGATATGTTGTTAACGACCTATGCATGCATTCAGTGGGGGATTTGTTTTTGCACAGGATATAATTGTGGTATCATTGCAGCAAAGAAAACAAAAATAATACATACTATTTTTCATTCTGCAGTGTGGATGTAACAGATTAATTGTGTACAAAGCAGCAGCCTGATTCCAAGCATGTTGCTGTTGCTAAGAAGGTTGTAAGCTACTAGGGTACCTCTTACCAGGAAAAAAAGGAAGGGTACCCTGATAGATGAATGTCGGTCCTCAAATCAAAACACTAAAATTTCATATTTTTTACCTCCAGTACGAGAGATACTGACACAGCAAACAGAAACAGAATCAAAAAATAATCGTCCACAACAGTAATCAAGCCAACCAAAAATTGGTCTATCACACATCTTCCTCTTCCGAACAACTCAGCTCTCCGAGCTTCAGACCGTAGCTTCCCGGGGGTATTTCATAGAGCAACACCCAGCACGGGGGAGGTTAGTCAGGACGAATAGTCGAGAGGAGAAGCGAAGCGCCGGTTCGCTAAGGGGTAGCGCAAGGGGTAAATTAAAAAAACCGTCCAATCAGATAGCTCCAAGTCAAGTGGAGAAAGGCCGGTGTTCTGCTCGCAGAACTTAGTAATACAGTAAGTCAGTAGTAGAGTAAGTTATGGTACCTATTTATTCATCTATTTCAGGCTTTCCATGTGGCTAACTGGATTTAACACTTAAGTTAATGTGTTTTTTAAAGACATCGCTAAAAAAAGATCCTTCCTACAAAATGACCGACACAAGACAGACATATTTTGCCTCATTTGGATGCCATTTTACACTGATTGAAAAAAATTAAAAATTTGACAAAAAATGACTAAGTCGACTACGTTCACTCCCACACTTCAAAGTGTTTACATATAATTCCGGCCACCTTCTTCAGGTGAGGATAGATTAGATGCACAATCTCTAAAGAGGGTGGAACATCACCAAAATATTCTGGCAGCCAAATTTGCTGCCAGAATTGTTCAGAGCTGGGCAATGGGCACGCCGTAATTCTGCATCAAAAGGGGTGGATAATATGGTAGCCTGATGCGCATTGACCAATGGGGAGTTTGACTTACTCAACAAGCCAATTAGGCATTCACTTCCGTGTTGACGCACATCATACTCGGCACCCGATAAATACTGACTATTCTACCAGCGAGTATAGGATAATTCTGTAGCACAGAGAGAGTTCAGGAGAATGTAAGAAACTTTTTAGTGTTAAGCTATCTGACCAGCATGGGCATAGTGGTAAATCTGGAAAAGAAAGAATTCTGAGCACTGCCTAGATTTTATGTGTACTATGGGTATGTATATCACTCGATTGTAAACTTGACTTCACGTTTAGAATATTATTTCTTGATCAACAGAATTGTTTGACTTCAGAAGAATATGTTTGCCTTTTCAAATTGCCAAGTTAGTAATAACACCTGGCGATGCGCTGTTTTGTTTTTTCAACACTCGTGTGCATTGGCCATCTCCAGGAAAAGATTTATAAATATTCACCCTTGGAGAACTAAGTAGTTACAATTGAAAAACAAATATAAATTGTGTATGTAAATATATAATTCTGATGGTATCCGCTAGGAAAGCAATGGATACCTTTTCGGAACCTAACACCCATAGATAATATCTATCGCTCTACTACCAACCCTGGTTTGTTAGCTCAATTGGCAAGACACCACGCTAGTAATACAGAGGTTGCCGGTTCAAGTCTGGCCAAGCACACATTTTTTTTTTCCAAACTTGTGTGCGCTGGCCATCTCCAGGAAAAGATTAATAAATATTCACCTGCCAATGTGATAATTATGATCCAAACCAAAGTCAGGTATTAGCTTAATAAATGAGAGTCAAGCAGTTAAATATAAAATTTACAATTCTAATGAAGGAATCTCCTTGATTTGTACACAAAATTTGCTTCCAGGAGTGTGGGCACTCAACTTTGGAAGTGACAAGGATAGTCAACCAGAGACTCAAAGCTAGAAGTCATTCAGTGAGAGATTTTACCTCAAGAGGGATCAGTCAGTGAGAAATTTCACCAAAATACCATAGAAAATATTCATTTTAGTACATTTTGAAGACAAAAATGTCAAGAAATTGATAAAAAATTCAAATGTTTGAAACTTTTGATGATTTTTGGAGAAATTTTGTCTGAAACAAGATCATTCAGTAAGCGATTGGGTTAAAATTATTTGAATAGAGTCATGGGGTTATTGGATGACAGCAAAAAAACAAAAACAAGGTCAATGGGTGAGACAGAGTTGAAAAGAAGGCCAATCATCCCTGTCGCCCATTAGCAGTGAGTGCCCGCCCACCCCGGAAGTGTACAAGCTGTCCCCAAAAAAAAATGACAATTCAAAGATGGGAATTTTTTGGCCAAAAACTTACATTCATCTCAACTAAAGATTAACTAATTTTTTTAGGAATCTTCCATCTTTCATGAGATTTTTAGTTGGTGTAATTTGGGGTCTGGTTCAAGAGTTATGGCCAATTATCTGACACTTGAAAAACCTGTTGGTCCAGTTTCGGCTATCCTGAAACACAGTTGCCCTTGGAAATCAACTTCAAGACATTTTTTATTGGCCCAAGGGGTATTTTATCCTTTGTGTTCAATTGACAATATCTCTGGTTAAGGTGCATCAAATTGCACAGAATACAAACAAGAATTTAGATTAGGAATTTGGTCTAAAATTAAAGTCAAAATATCTCACAGAAATGACCAGTTTATATTTTTAAATTGTTTTAGTTTGATTGTATAGTTTTTTTTGACAGTCTGTAGCTTGAGCTTCTTCCTTATATCTTTGTCTCTCATTTCAGGTAACAAACCCTAAAGTAGCCGAACACTTAGCGCAATCATTACAAGACTGCTCCAGTATGCAAGAAATCCTCCAGACACTCAACTCGCACGGACTCAATATCCCAGAGAGCAAAGCTCGCGAGTTTGAGGTCGAAATGGAAAGACTCAACAGCAAGATTGAGCACCTGAAATCACAGAACGATCTCTTGCAGTTGTCATTAGAGGAGAGCAAATCCAATGCGGACAGATTAACAATGCTTGTTGGGAAATATGAGTCCAATAATACAGCCCTTCAGTTGGCTGTGAACTATAGTGATCAGGCCATTGAGGCCTACGAGGTGTTACATGCTTTGTGCGACAGCGAGCAGCAGCTGATTTTGGCCAACTGTAAGGCGGCAGGTGTTGGCGGCCTGGGAACAGGTAGGATAGCAAATTAATGCTAGAATTGAAGGCACCAAGGGTGGATTTTACGAAGATTTCAACCCATCGTAAGACCCATCGTAAGCAGACGCATCATAGTTACTGTTAGAAATTCCTGTTTATGATGCGTTTGACTTAAGATGAGTTTACGATGTATCGCAAGTCTTGGTGAAATCCACCCCATATTTATCTGAATTAACGGACCAGTTTTTAAACAAAACCGATAGACTGCAACTGCAGTCATAATTGTTGGGATACTGCACCTTGTTAAATTAACTCCCCACTCTCCTGGATCAATGTTGGTTGCTCATTCAAATCTCTTATATTTGTAATCCCAACATTGATTGGTGGGGTCAGAAGGGGGTTTGAAGAAGCAGAGAAACAGACGAACAAAAACTATATCTTTTTCTTCAAAAATCTTAAATTTTCATCACATGAAATCATCACAAAAATGTAGGTTTTTAGTTTTTAGACAATTCTAGTGATTCACTAAACTTTCAACCATATATGGGTGTAAACATATTGCTAGTGGAAACAGATGTTGCTCCCAAGGTCCAAAAAGAGACATTAGGACAATGACGGTTGTAAATTATGTACACATTAGTGTACAAAATAACTGCCATGAGGGGTTTGTTACAACTATGCCCCAAGGTGACTGCGTAAGTGGCTATTGCCCCTCAACACAGTGGTACTATGCCCTTCGACCCAGTGGTACTATTGGCCTTCAACACAGTGTACTATTGGCCTTCACCCCAGTGGTACTGTTGCCCTTCAACACACACGTTGGTAAACTATGGCCTTCAAAACAGTGGTACTATTGGCCTTCAACACACAGTAGGTACATGGCCTTCGACCCCCAGTCCCTTTGTGTACATTGGCTTCGTACACAGTGGTACTATTGGCCTTCGACACAGTGGTACTATTGCCCTTGACACAAATTGGTACTATTGCCCTTTGAACAGTGGTATCATGACCTTTGACACAGTGGTGGTACTATTGCACCTTGACACAGTTGGTACTATTTGCCCCTTTGACACAGGTGTGTACTATTGCCCTTTGACACCATGGTACTCATGCCCTTTGACACTAGTGGTTACTATTGCCTTTGACACTAGTGTTACTATTGGCCTTTGATACAGTGACACTATTGCACTCACCGAGGACCAAGCTTTTAAACTTAAGACTTGATGAAGTCAGGTATACTTCATGACTAATATTTCTCATTATAATTGAAAATTTCACTTTTACCTCAATCAAGGTTGCTTTGTGACACATGGAATATGCCTTGACACTGCATCACAAGTAGTGTCATACTATTTACAGCTGGATTGTATATCTGGAATGGAAATAGTACCCAGTTCACATCCTCACTACAGCAAGGAATTCTTTTGAAACATGTGAAAGATTTTAATTTTGTTAAGAAATATATAATAAAAATTTCTTGAAATGAATATGTATAAAACACAGATACTATAAATATGATAGTTTGATTATCAGGCTTTACCGTCACATTGAAGGGGAGAGTTCGGAAGTTCAGGCGAAGATTTCAGAAGAAAACCCGCTTGATCCTAAAACGAGTTCATGACAACAGGAAGTCATCAGAAAGAAAACATGGCCCAATCTATTAGTACAGAGACTAGACAGGAGGCGGAAACGATAGGTATGTCATGTGCGGGATGCACAATAAGCCATGGAAGACGTATCCCGCATAGTCACACTAGGTAATGATGTGATGGTATGGGTTGGGTCCAAGACTTTGCTTAAAGAGTCATTGGCACATTGAAAAATAGTACAACCTCTAGGATTGTTCAAAATGATATTTTTGCATGGTGTAAAGTTGGATGTAATATATATTAGCCCTACACCTGAAATTTGTAATGCCCAAATCAAGCGCTTTATGGGTAAATTGAACGATTTTATAATTAATGACTCTGGTGACATTAATTCAGCAGACGTACAACAGAATGTATGCAACCTCAAAAACACATGTCCGAGTTGATTCTCACAGCATACACCTTGTTCTGACCGGTCTGTAACCTTTGTGCGTTTTAATATCAATGAGTATGGGTCTATAGAGGTTCTTTCACCTCTCATGCATAAACATAAACAAGTGTTTAGTCGTAGTCTTCGTCCCATTTCAGCTCAATTTAATACCCGACCTCAGAGTACTTGTGCTATTCAAAGTGTGGAGTGCGTCCCATTACTATTATGAATACATATCCAACATACTTGTCGTTCTTTAGATTTAGAAAGTTCTCCAGAAATTTGAATGGACTTTGCCATTACCGGCAAGATGGCCGCTAATCCAAAGTGGAAGACCTCTATAATATTCCTGTAATTAGCACCAGTTGTTGATTAACGTTATGGCAAATTTAAAAGTGGCCCACAAATTACCTGGATGATTTAGCCTCTTACTAAGTGTCCCATGGTGATTTTGGTATGTTATTTTGATGTGGAAAAATATATTCTCTATTCTTACCAATGGCCTAAGACTAGTCAATGGCAATTAAAATTGAAGAAAGCACATTTCATATTTTCTGGAAAAGGTGGCTCAGTGATGCTTTAAAATTTATTGAAGATTTGGCCCCCGATTTGGCCTAGCGGTATGCCTTATTATCCTAGATGGCGATTGACTAACAGAGTGGGAAGAAGTTTCCTCAGGTATAGTATATGGAGATACTAAAACCTTTTAAGCTTGAATCTTATGTAACAAGTGGTTCTTGCATAACATTCCAAATACATACCTTTAGGTAAATGTAAAATTGATAAAAAAAACTTATAGCCACAGGCCCATCCATGAGGAATTTCTCACCTGTTATAGCAAACCTGTATGTTGAAAGGAAAAAATCCACTCATGTAGGAATAAGCCCGGTTTAAACCCGGGTCCAAATTTGACTCCCTTTGAGAATACCAGCATTAGAGGCTATGTTAGCGCATCATGCTTGTAACAAAGATACAATGATTTTAATGATTACAAAAATTGTGTTTGATGCTTTGGATCAGAAAATCACTGCTTGTCCCTTTAATGCACTCCCACTTTCACACTTTGTAATAAAGCATTGAGCACTGCTCTCCACTCTCTATGCACCAAAAGCTCATGTATCTATTCTCTTAAGTAGTATCCATTACACAATTGGATAGCATTGTGATTGATAGTCATTGGCTGTACAGACTGCACTTCATTATACACTTAAGTTGTCTGAGTTATCAGCATGAATCCTCTCGGATGGTTGGGATTGAGCCGCTAGCCAGTAATATGGGTCATAACAGGGAATACCAAATGCTGCTATCAAAAGCGGCATGAAAGTAAGTTTTTGTTATGCAAACTTAGGAGGTGCAAAGGATATTGTTTGTCAAGTATTTTGAGCACAAAACAGTGCAAAGGATATCCTTTATCAAGTGTGTGGATCACAAAACAGTTACGTACAGTTGGGGTTTTGTTTTGCATATTACAATAGAATTGGAGTTTTTCTAGCCAGTAACACATCAGTTAAATGCTGTACTATATATCAAAATACCCTTTACAACACGTACACACACCATCTCGACAAGGGGCGTGGGGTGGCGTTTAGCACAATCACACTGCTGCATATATGTGTTCAAAGTATACTTATTTTGTCAAAAGTATTTTGACAAACAGTATAATAACAATGTTTTATGGTAAAATGGCAAGATCAATAAGTGGAAAAATTGTGTTTTCTATAATTGGCTTGGCATTTCATTATCACCTGCAGAATTACCATAATACCTAAAATTATAAATATTCACTCATTATGTCATGCATACTCCGTCTTCTGTTCTGGTTATTTCCAAGGCTGCTGCATGAAGCATAGGTCCATGACTTAATGGATAAGTATGATAAAACAAATTTCCAGATTTTGCTCTTTAAAAAAATGCCTCATCAGATCACCTATTAAAATAGTAATGAAATTGACAAGGCACTTGATGAAAAGTCGACTTGAATCTGAACGGTTAGGCTTTTAAGATCTGAATTCCTGATATTGTTATTTCAGGACATGTACATAATTTGTTGCTTAGCTTCTTGAGATGGTGTGCTGTTATAAGTTTTATTTTCTGGATTACTTTCTTTCATCAGAGTTTGAATATAGGGCTTGGAAGGCATATGTTGCATAATGTCTTGGAGAGAGAAAATCTGAAGGTCTGCCCCAAATTAAAACAATTTATAACAACAACAAAACACCTTTATAACAACTTGATGGGCCTGTTTAGATTTATATGCCCTAGAGTTTGGTTTAAGTCTGGGCATATGATATTATCCTGATTGTGTGATGTTCATAAGTTTCAGGGGTGTAATAAGCGTCACATGGCAGAGGGGGAAAATTCACGGTTTTGAGGCAGATTTTCCCGGTTGGAGGTGGTTTTGAGGCAGAATTTTCCCGGTTCTAGGTAAAAATGTCCCAGTGAGCTGGCAAAAAAGGGCTGATATAGCATGATTTTCCAGATTTTCTTCCCAGTCAAAGCTCTCTGCCCCCCTGCCTGTTATGCCAGTGGATTTTTACAAGGGTAACTTCATTAAAGAGTTTAAAAAAGTAACATGTGCCTTACAACAACTTTGCTTGATACACCTGGAGCAAAGGTGCATGAAATTAACTCGTCTCGCTCTGTCTCTCTTATCGAACACCATTTGCAGTACAACAAGTTCAACAGCCAGCAGTTGTGACACAGAGTTCAGCAAAGAGGACGAGCAGAGGTTACGAGACTACATTTTGCAGCTGAAAAACGACCGGGCCGCGGTGAGGTTGACGGTGATGGAGTTGGAGAGTGTGCACATCGACTCGCTGAGCAACGAGAAAACGCCAAGTATGGACAATCAGAAGCTAGACTTGGAAAATGCAGTACTTATGCAGGAGCTGACTGCACTCAAGGCAAGTGTTTTGTCATACCAAATATGGAGAGATACAGTCCATATATAGGTTGTGTCATACCAAATATGGGGAAATGCAAACCATATATAGGTTGTGTCATACCAAATATGGGGAAATGCAGACCATATATAGTTAAATATACTTTGAAAATCATTACACTGAACTGATTTCCTTTACACCAATGTTGACTGAAATATATGCATTTCCCTTCTGAGAAGTGGAATGCCCCAAATTACCATAATAACACCCCTAAAAAAGAGAATGGTCCGACCAGTGACCCCAGGTCACACCCTGTCGACCTTAGCTCTTCCTCAATTCCGTTTTGGCTGTTAATCAAAACGGACGCGTGTTACCGCAGCTCTGAAAAAAAAAAAAAAAAAAAATGCCTTACAACAACTTTGCTTGATACACCTGGAGCAAAGGTGCATGAAATTAACTCGTCTCGCTCTGTCTCTCTTATCGAACACCATTTGCAGTACAACAAGTTCAACAGCCAGCAGTTGTGACACAGAGTTCAGCAAAGAGACGAGCAGAAGGTTACTAGACCTACTTTTGCAGCTGAAAAACTACCCGGGCCGCGGTGAGGTTGACGGTGATGGAGTTGGAGAGTGTGCACATCGCTCGCTGAGCAAACAGAAAACGCCGAGTTGGACCTCAGAAGCTAGACCTTGGAAAAATTGCAGTACTTAGCAGGCGCCTGACTGCACTCAGGCAAGTGTTGTGTCATCCAAATATGGAGAAATACAGTCCAATATATAGGTTGTGTCATACCAAAAGGAAATACAGTCATATATGAGGTTGTGTCATATCAAATAATGGAGACCTACTGTCCATATATCGTTGTGTCATAACAAATGGGAAATACGTCCATATAATAGGTTTGTCCATCCCAAATAAGGGGAAATGCAGGCCCCTATATAGTTAAATATACTTTGAATTCATGTATAAAAGCTAAAAATTGTGGATTATGCTTCTGTTTTTTTCTATCACATCTCCCATCCCCCAAAAAATAAACTGAACAAGAAATTTGAACAAGATACAGTCACTCTCTTCAAAATTCTGTACATAAATATTGACTGTAAACAACAAACATGATCAGCTCTCGTTCCTCGTCAGTGATATTTCCCTTTTAAAGGTGCAACGAGAGAGATCACCATATCAGGTGTCCCTAAAAATTAAAGTATTGATTTGGTTCCCTGTGTAAGCTTTCATTAAAAATAATACCTCCCCGTCTGAAAGATTATCTGAGAAAAATGTTTCTTCTTTGGTAGCAAAAATTGTGAAATTTCTAATTCGTTATAGGAGCAAATACGAAATTCAGCCTATGTTTTAAATTGAAATATAAGCAAATCAAAATCACCATTTTTCACTCTTTTAAGACATTTCTGTAGCCAAATATAAGGTAAGAAATCTATTGAGTGTCTAATCTATATGAAATTACTATTATGACAGAATATCTGGGTGCCTCAAAATCTCTCGTTGCACCTTTAACCAAGAAGAGGAAACACTCATGCTGTATGTCACAAGGGAGACACCCTGTGATGGGCCTCTTATGAGTAAGCCACTGCTAAAATCGTACTTGATGTTGCATTGACAATTCTCGCTCTCGGATTGTGATGTGCATCTCTAATAGCCGTCTATAAGCAAGTGAGGCTAGGGTTAATTTACAAGTGATAATTGGAGTCGCATCTTTGTTTCGTACAATGTTACATAGAACAGGTCTTTTGAGACCGAACCTTTTAAGTAGAGCTTTGAATTCTAAGCATAACCCGCCCATCCTAATGAACTTAAAGTATATTATGCATGGCAAATGGATTTAATGATGCTGTGTTTGAAGACGTAAAGTTAGAGTGGATATGTAACAAAATAGAAATTACTAGTGCTGTACTCAACTGAAAATATGGACTTGCATCTAAAAGATTTAAGATAAATTCCAGAATGCAGTTGCAAAGATTTTCCCCCAAGCTAGTTTTACTTGACACCTAAACTCTAGCCTGATAAAGGCTCAGAGGAGTTACTCAAATAGAATCATAATTAGAACAGTAGGAGAACATAATTGTCTACTTAAAGTATATAAATAAATGCATTCAAATGAGTACAAACAAGCCTAGTCTTAGGTCAGTGGTTTTGGAAATGGCTCCATGATAAATTTGTTCATATTAACAACAGGATTTGGTGAAATTGTATTAAGCACCTTTGTGTGACTTATAAATGTCCAAGATCAGAAGCCTTCCCCTTAAAGGTGCAACAAGAGATTTCACCTAACAGGTATTCCTAAAAAATTGAAAATTCTGATTTTTGCACTAATGTAAAGATTTCTGTCAAAAATATCCCCATGTGAAATGATTAAGCTGCAAATTATTTCTTTAGTACAAACATTTTTAATTTACTATAGGAGCAAACTTGTACTAAATTCAGCCTGTGTTTGATATTGAAATGAAGCAAATTAATCACCTTTTGTTTTCACTTTCAAGACATTTCTGTAGCAAAATACAAGGTAAGAAATCTATTGAGGGTTTTAATCTACATGAAATCATTACATATGACAGAATATATGGATGCCCCAAAATCTCTCATTGCACCTTTAAAAATAAAGCAACCTTTATGGTAGAAAAAATAAAACTGCTCTGCCACCCCAAAATCGTGGTTTGAATGGTGGTAGTGTTGAACATTGAATATTTCATTATTAGACAAAGTCCATGTCCAATTCCATTATTATTATTATGGTAGATAGTGGGTTCGTTAAAATATTGTTTTGTGTTAAGGTGGCAAGGTTTGATGTTCAAAATCTGGTTTGACACAGGTGATTAAATCCCCTCATGCCCAAAAATTACCGGTAAAGCTTGTTTTAACAACAACGACGACAACAAAAAATTTTAAGGGTTGTTTGTCAAGGAAAGCCTTTTCACTACCCTGGAACTAAAAATTAGCTGCATTTGTGTGACACATATTTCATCTAGTTGGACACTGGGCAGAAGGTGTTTTGAAACAATCC
>JAMKCH010043387.1:0-24412 GCA_023653785.1 Ophioderma brevispina
AGACATCAGGGTGCTCTCAATCTTTCAGCAACCAAGTTATTGTATTTCTTAATGCTACAATTAATAAAAAATAACACCATATTTGACATTTTGCCCATGTGGTACAGAAAATAAAAGAATTTTTACTTTTAAATGGTGGATTGCCGCCATAGGTATTTAGAGGTCAAGATGATATCTAACCTTCCATAGAACCCATGTTAATGGATTTGTAATGCTCGAATTATTAGGAATGACATCTTTGTTTGGCCTTTGGCCCATCCGGTACCAGAAGATACAAGAATGTGTACTTTTCCCACATGGCGGACTGCGGCCATATTGGATTTAGAGGTCAGATGATATCTCAACTTCTTAACTGCTTTAATTGGATTGGTATGTTAGAGTTAGTAGGAAAAGACATCTTTTTTGTCCTTAGCTCATTCATTGCCTGAGATATAGGATTATGTTTTTTTTCAAAATGGCGGATGATCGCCATTTTTGTTTTTATTCATAGTTTGAACACTTTCTGGGACTTCGATTTTGTGGCAACTTTGATATATTGTTTAAGCCTGACCTTAAACTACCAGAAAATGGCAAAAACCTTCTGTTTGCAATTTTTTGGGGGCTGTTCTATCTTTACTCTACTATAAACTTCAGTGATTTGCTAAACCAGGAAATTGAAAAAATCATGAAATCAGATTTTTGCCTCTTTGTAACAGTATAGATATCCAACATACCCCTGTAAGTGATAGGGCCAAGTGCAACCTAATAACGACAACGTCAAGTATTTTACTCCTTACTGTCCGTACGGACACTTTCTACAACACTATTGAATAGATATTCCTATCTTTTAACACTGCTGTTTTCTCCTTTTCTGGCAAATTTGCAGTTGGAAAATAACCTTATTATAAGTCCCTACATCTTATCCTTCACTTTTAAGCTTTCCATGCCATTTCAAAATTTTCACTCTTATCTTTCGAGTGGACACTGAGAGTCAGTCATTTAAAAAGGTGGGTGATCCGATCAATTGGAACACACACTTTACGTACAGTTATTATTACAACAGTTTGTTTTCAGGCTTACACATATGGCCATGTGTCTTTGAATTGGGGCCTGCTCTAGGATGGAGCTGTTTCATATTTTAGAGAATTCTGACATGTTTGTAAATGATTAGAGTACTTAAATGTTGATTGAATACTTCGAATAGCACTCATTTTAAAGCCTATTTTAGTTAGCTTTAAGTTGATACTAAAATCATCTCCTCAACTTCAGTAATTAAATTATACTAATTAAGTAAACAAGGTGGAGGTGGAGCAAAATTGGGAACCCGGGATTGGGAACACGGTACCATGTAAGTCTATGGGAGGAATATGAAAGCTTCGGCTCTAGTGTTGTTTTCTTTATCTTAACATCATTAATTACTTGAATTATATGCAAATTTAAAGCTACTAAAACTGCCCTTTATTTTCAGACCATAAATATTGTTGTGGGACTCTACTTAAAGAAATTATAATCAAATAATGGTATTAATTAACTATCGGGATTGAGTAAACCATTGGAACCGATAACCTACAATATGAGAAACAATGTTTATTCGCCCATGATGTTTTCTTCACACCATGCAATAAGATAACAACTTAAACTAATGCATTCACCAATTCATGCCTATTAGCTTAGACCTACATTTTATTAAGCTCATTAATTTATAGACAAGCTGGCATGCAGAGGAATGGGATTCAGTATTTGCCAATTTTGTAGGGGAAAATGAGTTCTGTTTTTTACTCAGTAAAAGATACTTGGAGTCTGTCCTGTTTTTAATTAAATCTTCTACAATTACATATTAAATTTCATCAATATTACCAATGAATGTTCTTGATAAATCATTAAATATTCTATCAAGGTAAGAATCATAGTGGAGGAATTGAGGACAAGCTGCTATATCGAAACGAGAGACAGTGTAAGCCTACCATACTGCCAATTAGGTTAATTTGAGGTGTATGATTATCAGAAAAAATCAATTCATCATGAAATGTTTACTTTTAAAGAGTGGTTTGATTCTCTTGTGTCCATGTCTCTTTAATCCATAGGACTTGTTGAATGCTTAACATTGAGCTGTTAATTTGAAGCAAGCGGCGCTGTAAATTCATACTTGTCATTCAGTAAAACAATTTCACAAGGGTTATAACCCTATTAATTTTTCATTTTTATGATGGTTTATTGGATTTTACTTTGCAAATACTTGTTTGTGCTTCAGCAAGAAGCTACTTGCAAGAAGTCCCTTTAAGCAGTCTTGTTTGACTTAATGCAATATTCATATTTTTTTTAAATATGCAAATTTTGTTACCCGTTTCTCCCAAAATCATAAAAATAGTTCTACTAGGGGTATCCCTGTCAAACTAGTCTTGTTAGATGGGCAAGTACCTCTAGTTTACATAAATATGCTTGTTTTTTGGATAGGTGCTTTGGGTTTGATGTGAGGCTACTTAGAAGAGATACCACTTTTTGTCTACTTTTTCATGAGTATTTTGGTCAATAACTGCTTAAGACCTAGCCCTACTGCAATTTTGATAGCATATTTGGAAAGATTGGACAATTTCCTTTCAGAAAATGTGTACTCTTCATACTTGATATGCTAGCATGTATAGTTTGGAAGTTATAAAGGTTTAAGCTAAAAATGATGCGTGATACTTGAAATTTGCAGATGAAACGCAAACAGGCCCCACTTCAAGACGCATGGCCATATGGATAGAGGGTTAGAAATTAGGTCACAGTTAGGGTTCGTCTGTGAATAGAATGTGAATTAGCATTTGGATTATTTATGATCAGAGTTGGAATTAGGGTTAGAATAAGGATTACATTTAGGGTTAGAAGTTGGATGAAGGTTCAAGGTAGGATTATAGTTAGGATAAGGGTTAGAAAGTTTTAATTTGGATTAAGGTTAAAGACACTATCAGTGATTTTCTAAATCAGAAACCTAAAAAAATCATCAAACACTAGATTGTTGCATATTTGTAACAAGTATAGGTATCTTAACATACCCTGCAAATGAAAGACCAAGGGCACAACCTAATAAGGACAAAATCGGATATTTAAAGGGACATAACACGCTAATTTTTAGTTTACATATGTGATGAATTTTGTTGAAATGATTATCAACATTGATATTACAATAAGTTAATTAGCTAATAAGAAAAATATGAAATCAGGAACTGATGGGCGCATCCATGTTACCAATAATCTCACGGCCATAGTGACGTTTCGGCCATCTCGCGGCCATTGCTATGTCATGACTATAGTTTGTCTCATGATGATTGTCAAAACAAAGTAATTTACTTTTGAGTATCTAACATTGAAAACAACGTATAAGCCGCGGCTTATATTCCGAAAATTACGGTAATAGGTTTGTATGCCTTTGGATCAACGCACATCTGCAGTGATTATATTCCTATAAAGAAACTACTTCACAGATTACAAATAACGAGTAGGCCTCCTTACTTCAGATGTAAAGATTTTACCACAGTATCCCAATGAAGAATAGAGCCAATTGAAGTCCCACCTGTCCCACATCACCGTTCAGCTGCCCAGATAGCAGAATAGTGTCATTCCAAGGTAAGCATTGAAGGTCTCAATTGATTTTACCTGGGGAATTTCAAGTGAGTGTATAGCATGTGGCATTGAGGGACTCTCACATGAACGGCTCTCAATAGCATTTTGGTTGACATTTAGTCCCGCTTTTCAAAAACTTAGAATATAGTGACATTTTGTGAGACACACTTTATAATCGGCTAAAATTCTGACATTCCATCGCACACCTGCTGTATTTGTTGGCAACATGGCTGCTCCCATTAACCCAGCGAGAACAATAAGCAAAGCATAGCGTGATGATCTCCTTTAAGTCATCTATTAAATTCTAATAAATCTCTTGGTCCAGATGAAATTCTTCCTGTTTTCTTAAAATCGTGTAGTGCAGAACTGGCACCCGTTTTATGCAAGGTGTTTAATACATTTATTTCTAAGGGTAAAATTCCAAAATCTTGGAAGTTGGCAAATGTTGTTCCTATCTATAAGGTTCTGGTAAGCCAAAAGATGCTACTTCAAGCTATCGACCAGTGTCTTTAACTTCAGTCGTGTGCAAAATTTTTGAAAAATTGGTGGCTGCTCATATTATGGATTATATTGAAGAGCTTGATATTCTTGATGATAATCAATTTGGGTTCAGATGAAGTAGAAATTGTGAGCAAATGTTGTCTAAATTCTTTCACATTATTAGTGAAACTTTGGATGGGCGAAATTGCAATCTTGTTGACTCTGTTTTTCTTGATTTCAGTTCTGCCTTTGATAAGGTAGATCATATCTTCTGATTAAAAAACTTCATGATCGTGGTATTAGGGGTACTCTTCTATCTTGGATTCAGAATTTTCTTATGGACAGGAAACAGGGTTATTTTCTGACTGGGCATCAGTCCCTTCTGGTGTTCCTCAAGGTTCAGTGCTTGGACCCATCCTTTTCCTTATTTTTGTCAGTGATATTACTTTGAATGTGGCTTCTTCTCTTTTCCAGTTTGCTGATGATCACACATTGGTGAGACCAATTAAAAATCTTAAGGATGTGGTTGATTTGCAAAATGATCTTGACAAACTCTACAGTTGGTCAGTCACAAACAAGCTTCCTCTTAATGCATCCAAGTGTGCTGTTATGCACTTCACTAGGTCCAAAAATTGCAGCAAGTCTGATTACTTTTTGGGTGGTGAACGTTTGGATCACTGATAGTGTCTTTAATGTTTTAGGCTTATGATATAGGATTAAAGTTGTGTTTAATTGGTAATACTTTTAGTGGAGTTAGGATTAAAAATGGATTAGAAGATTGTCTGTATCATTCAGTTCCCAAAAATTCAGAGGGTGCTCCCCTGTATCTGTCATATTATACTCGGTCTCATAATTTCTTGGACATAACAAACATGCATGTTGATGTTGTGTGTACAGTGTCTACGTGTAACACGATGGTGCGCCGTTTTGGCGGGGAAGTGGGCATACGTTCTAAACTGTCCAAGAAATTATGAGCTAGAGTATAATTATAGAAGTTAGGAAATGGTAAACAAAAATAGAAGAAAATCAGCAATTGAGAATACTAGAGGGTATAGTATATGCAGCTAACCAAACTAGGTCGTGTAGGTTATAGATAAAAAGAAAATTTAATAGCATGTGTCATATAGAAAATGGTGGACTCTATTGCATTAAAGTTGGGTGCAACAATGATGTTGAAAGTGTTATCAGATTGTCAACTAAACGATGTCATTCTCTTAATTTTTTATTTCAGTCAACTAAAATGTTTTCATTAATGGAGGATGGTTTCCCAAGCCTTCCATGCTTGGATGCTACGGTTAGTATTACAAAAATTACAACTGCATCTGTAGTGATAAGTCGCATTCTTTAAAGGTGCAACGAGAGATTTTGGGGCATCCAAATATTGTGTCATATGTAGTGATTTCATATAGATAAAACCCCCAATAGATTTCCCCCGGGGAGGGTTCTTAGAGGTTTGTTGGGTACCCATGCTCGTTCCAGGGGTCCTAAAGGTGACCCCTAACGGGACCAATTTTCAGTGAAAATATACCCCTAACAGGACCAGTTTTGGGTATAAATATACCAGTTTTCAGTGAAAATACACCCCTAACGGGACCAATTTGCAATAAGATTATACCCCTAGCGGGACCTGTTTTCAATGCGGAAATAAAAATCATACCTTTAAAAGAACAATATTACAAGAAAAATAACACTTGTGCTACTTTAAGAAAATTGACACGATAAGGGTAATTTTGCTGACAAATTTGGGCTCATTTTCCAATTTTATCACTGGACCAATCAACATCTTAACTGAATTTGATACCCCTAGAGGGACTAGAAGAGATTACTGTGAATTTGTCCCGCAATAGCAGCTAGTCCCGCTTTTTTTGGAACAAGCATGGGTACCTGACCAAAATCCAAGAACCCCCCCCCCTGGGAGATTTCCTACCTTGTATTTGGCAACAGATATGCCTTGAAAGTGAAAACAAAAGGCAATTTTGATTTGCTTAATTTCAATATAGGCTGAATTTAGTATTTGCTCCTATAGTAAATTGAAAATTAATTTTTGTATAAAAAAATAATTCTCAGCTTAATCCTTTAACATGGAGATATTTTTGATGGAAAGCTTTACATTAGTGCAGAAATCAGAATTTTCATGTTTGTTAGGAATACCTGATATGCGAAATCTCTTGTTGCACCTTTAACAGCCAGAAAACATAACTAACTTGGCTTTTGCCCATGTGGTATGTTTTCGTCAGAATATTTTAAGTGACAAATCAAGTATTTCACTTGCCATCTTTGCCGATGGCTTGTTCAGAATGAGGGGGTATCAATTAAGCTTTTGCTTGTTATTTATGATCATGTATACATCCACTGATAAAGAGAGCAACCCATGAATGAGGGATTCGTTGGAACTTCGGGAAATTCTGATGGGAAAAACAGTGGACTGAAAATCATTTTAAAATCAGCCAAGATGATGTAAGTCTGAATTGTAAAAAAAAATAGACTTTTGTCTCGAAATGTAATGACATTTATTCAGCAATCCTACAAATGCATCTATTCCATATTTTGACATTGATCCTAATGTATTTTAGTGCTTGCTTGTGCATCTGAAACATTGCATACAATGTATATTTGTAACATTAAAAGGAGTTTTTCGATTTCTTTATGTTAAAGGTGCATTTCGTGATTTGGCACCTATTTTATTTATGGTTCATTAGATATCCTTGAGAAAAGCCTATTCACAAAATTGTAGTTGATTCCAATCTTGCAGTTACGTGTTGTGAGCAATTGTTTCTCACAGTCCTATAGGCCACTGCGCTGTAATTTTGTCTGATCTTGGGTATGCCAGTGATCCCAGCCCATGCACAAGGGGTTCAAGCAAATTTGACATTATATATATGAAGCCTATATTACAGAGTTATGAATTTGTTTTTAGACCCCGGAAGTGTGCATGCTCCCTCTGGGCCCCTGGATACACACATAGATATTAGGGGCTTAGAATTTAGGTTTTTGTGAGGAAGAAAAAAGAAAAAAAAAGTTGGCTACTTCAGCTTCAGCAGCCTCTTCCATATCGCACGTCATGGGAAACTTGCATTGTGACATCTTGTTCTTAAAGAGTTTCTAAATTTTGATGTCAGCATAATTGTGAATTTTTAATTAGACGAAATATTGTTCAAAATCTTATCATTTGTTTGTTTGTTTTTCTCTCATATTCTTGATGGTCACTGGAGCCAGGATACCTTTCAGTGCCAAAACTACATGAATGTCATTAAATACCATGATGGCGATGGCGATGGCGATAGTGAATGGTATTATTGTGGCACCAATGGCATATCTCCCCGATGCTGGATATGTGCTGTAAGTTTATCATTATTGCATTATCACCATTGCACCTACTTTGTATCATTCCTTATACTTAATTTTATCATTCAGTAGACATGAATACTGTAATTTCATTGGTTGATAGTCCTTCGAGATATTTCCGTATTACTCGGCTCTACTGAGTAATACAAGTAATATATCCCGTATCATACAGCACTTTATCAGTATCACATGCGCGCGCTCAGTTTCCATGGAGAGACACGGCCCGAGCGTAATCTAGTATCTGTGTAAGCACCATATGATACGGAGTGTACGCAGGCGTGTGCACGCGCTGCTCGCTACTTGCACTATAAATACTTTTCTTCATATAAGAGAAGCCAAAAAATGAGTTGTCTATTGGCCTACGTACTTGATCATTTTTTAAGACAAGGCTCAGTTAGTTTAATCTTATAATATATTCTTATAATATAAATATTCTTATATAAATTTGTTAGTAATTCATGTCTACTGAAGATAAAGTTGTTACCACCCTTTTGTTCTCTTGCAATACTAAAATACAATGGGTTTTTGGTGTCATACCACACTCGGCCTGCGGCCTGGTGGGTATGGGCACCAAACCATTTGATACTTTTCGTATTGCATGAACAAAGGGTTAACTAATCGTATTTCATCGAGTGAGTGCAAACAAGAATTCATAAGAGCAAGCTGCCATTTGTTAGAAATTCCTATCAAACACTCTATGATGCCAAGTCTTTGGTCAGTGGCTCACGAATGGTTATTCATGTGACATTCTGTTGCCTTAAGGTACTTTCAATAGCCACAACTCAAGGAATATAAAGTGAGAGTTAAAGTGACAGGAGGAGAGTTTTTTTTAGGATATGAAAATAATGCAAATGGTGGGCGCCCGCGGCTGATGGCCCATCTCTCTGTCATTGGCGTTTGGGCCCGACATCCCTCATATAATTTTGCGTGGGGGTTCGCCACCCTCCCGCAAAGCGAGTCCCTGTTTTGCATTCCAGCCAATATGTCAGTACCCTTTATACTCCTGGGTGGAGAGAGGCAAGCGAGGTAAAGTGTCCTTGCCCAATGCACAACACATTGGCGACAGCCGGGGCTCGAACCCACAATCTTATGCTTATGAGCGACGCGGAGTCCACTGCACCACATCATCCGCTCTGCCCCATTAGAATGAATTTCTTTTCAAATTCACTGGATCGGTTGTGACCACCCTCGGAAAACGTTTTTGAATGTTTTGGACAACAGGTGCCAAGAAAACCTCAAACCTTGGTTTTTTTGAACTTGCTTCTATTGTATCGTTCCCCATAGAAACCATGCTTTGACTTCTTTTCTGTCGTGCAACGACAGAAACCTAACAAATCATCATCTTATTACATAAAGAACGCGTATTCGGTTTCTTCACTTCAGGTGTGATCTAATACGTTTGGTAAGCATTCCAAATATGTAAAAAACCTAGGTTCGAGAAAAATGGGGCTCTTCTTTCTTTTCTGGAAATCTCATGTCCTCTTTAATGCTAATACATGGCAGCACACAATTATGCATGGCAGCTTATTGTCACATATACGACCTTTTCTTGCACACACACACAACAGATCTATAAATGGTCTCTCCTTCAGCGTCTATGTTAAATAGGTTTGTCACTGTACCACAACTGTGCATAGCATTAAAAAATCATTATAGCTGGTTGTGTAGTTCTTAAGTGCATGGGGGGGGGACAGGAGGGATTTTTTTGAGGATACAAATTTCTCTTCAAATTGCACTTGATCGGTAAAACACCTCCGAGAATGTTTCAAAGGTTTTTGGACAACCAAGAAGCACGAAAGAAACGCAAACCTTGTTTTTGACTGGCCTGGTATCCTAAGCGTCCCTATAGGAAAACCATGCTTTGAATTTCTTCCTGTCGTGCACGACAGAATGACTAAATCATCATCTCATTACAATAAAAGCGTTTGATCTAATACTTGGGAAAAGCATTCCAAATATGCAAAAAACCTGGTTTCGAAAAAAATTGAGGGGGCGCGTCTCTCTGGAAATCTCCTCATTCATTTAATGAGATAACCCACAAAATTTTACCCAATTCTGTTAATAGACCCACAGGAATGTGCATATCCTTGTCACACAGCTTGTGCCCTGTTTCTTGTGTGCTAAGCGCATATTCCTTTTATACGGAGACGGGGTAATATTTAACATCTCCAAAATATGTTAAATATTATTTTAATGGACTTGGAAAGTGTTAATGTTACAGTGGCTGTTCCTGTCCCAATTTCAGAGGAAAATGCTTGATGAGCAGAGAAGTTATTTCTGGATTTTGCCTTTTTTTTTTTCTTTTTGCTATTTTAAATAAAAGTTGTGCTCCACAACTCCACAATCTCGAAAAAATCTTGAATAGGTATTGTAAATAGTTGAGAGTACTTGAATTCTCTTTCAGAGTGTACAGATAGAGTAGTTGGCCATGGCAGCCACAATTCAAGTTACCTCCATTTTTCAGTCCTTTTGGCCAGGTATAGCAAATTGACAAAATATGGTTAATTGTGCATGCCATGCTAACTAAACTACCATGACGGGAAAATGGGGAATTGGGGGGAATGTCATCCCCGTAAATCTACTTTACTTCCAGGAAATTCCTTTGTGACCCCCCCCCAAAAAAAATAAAAATACGCTTACCTTCATGAAAAAAAAAACTCTAGCTCAAAAATGTATTTCTGTATTTCCATAATACCAAGTGTCTGAAAGGCTAAAGATGTGTTTTCAAACGCTTTAATTATAGACACAAATATTTCTGCTAAATACAGTCGAATACATGCTATCCTGTTGTTCAAACAACCACAACTGCCGTCGGACACCGAAATGCATCAGGCTATTACGAACCAACTTGTTAATTAACATTAAAATCAAGTACTTAAAGCACTATCAGGATTTGCTAAATCATAAAATAAAAAAATTATCAAATCAGATTTTTGGCTGTCTGTAACAAGTCCAATATCCTGGCAAATGCTAGCACCAGAAGCAAAGTAATGAGGACAAAATTGGATATTTTTTAGGTCATTACTCTCTAGTAACGGACATTTATACTACAACACCAGTGGCGGCGCCAGACCCTCTTTTTCGGGGTGGGGGGGGGGCCAAACAGGGGGAAGTGATTTTTTTTTTTTTTTTGGAGTTTTTTATTGTTTTTTTTGTTTTTTTTGGGGGGGGTTTTTTTTTTTTTTTTTTGTTTTTTTTTTAAGGGGGGGGGGGGGGCGTTTTAGGGGGGGCACCAGTGCCCTTCTGTGCCTGGGGGGGCACACGTATCCAATCTTTGGGGAGATTTTAAAACCAATTTTGGGCCCAAACTCGCTGATTTTAGTTTTCCCAAATGTGGTGATTTTTGGCCCCAAATCGCCGAATTTCGGCAAAAATCCCTCATTTTCTTCGGCCGAGGGGGTGGGGGGTGGAACTGCAGGGTCAAAAAAATTTGCCCCCCCCCCCGTTGGCGCCGTCCAACTGTACCACTAAGTCTAATGTAGATTCGTTTCCTTGAAATGTGCCGTTTTCTTCCTTTTCTGTCAGTTTCTTCATTTTGGAAAAAGTAACTTATGATAGTTTATCACAGCAGACTTGGCCTTCCCCTTTTAAGCTATTCCAGGCAATTTAAATATTTTGAGCTCTTTGCGGATGAAGCACTTGATAGTGTCCTTTTAAAACCTTTTCTTCTTCCTTTTCTGTTAATTTTTCATTTGCCAAAAAAACCCTATGAGATTCTACAATGTATCCTTCAATTTTATCCCCCCCCCCCACCCCCCCCCCCCCCCCCCCGGACCCCCACACCCCCCCCCCGGCTTAAAAGCACTATAGTGAATTTTGCAGAGCGCGCTGTCCGTTGTATGTGTGTTTCCAGTTGGTTGAAGGTTTCTTTTTCAGATCGGCGTCGAAAAGGTGAAGCCGGTTCCACCAGACCTTTGGGTCGTTGTCTAGGGGTCAAGAACCTGACACTAAGCGCAATTTTTTTCATAATATCAAATTAGTATTAACCTATATAGTAGTTTGACACAAAGGGTTTTTAGTGGTGATGTTAATTTTACAATAAAAACAAAATATGATGTTACACATGGAGTATGTTACATCTTAACATTTATGAAAACATTTGCCTTTTGTATGCACTACAAAATTTTCATTGTTTCCTCTGGATCTATTTCCATTATTTTCCACTCTAATAACTGTTTTTCATATTGTTGTGGGTGTGTGTGTGCATTTGTGTGTGAATTTGTGGGTGTGTGTGTGTTTGCATTGGGTGTGTGTGTCGTGCATTTGTTTGTGTGTGGGTGAATTTTAAATTAAATGTTAATGGTTAAATATTTGGTACTATAAATAATTAACAATTGTTTTCACCAACAACAAAATTGGTGGTTTTTGAGGGTGTGGTTATGGCAGCAAAACATTAACATGTGCAGGTTTATTTGAGAAAACCAAAATTAAAAATCCTGAAGACAAAAGTTCAGGAGATTCTTCCCTCTGCACAGACAAAATTTTGTACTTTATTTCGACAGACTCAGTGAATAATATTTTTTTTCATACTCTGTGGTTGCCAGGTTGGAAAGTAAATGGTGTCAATGGTTGACAGGTGGGAGAGAAGTGGGCTGACGGAGTGGGAATCTTGGGGTTTTTTTTTTTTCAGGGTCTTGAAATTGAAAATATTCCTCACCCTCTCCCCCGGGTTTTAAAAGTTCAAGGGGAAAAAAATGGTGGTTTTAAGGTGGTATAATCAGGGATTATTGCATCTTAGGGACTATATATCATAGCACTTCACACATCATTAAGGCGCATGTTTCCGATCATCTTTGGGACAACCCTATTTTACCCGAAATATTATTCGATTTTGATATCAGATGAAAGGCCCGTATGTTTTCTCATTGTCAGCCTGAAATTTGAGCCCTCAATCCCTTTTCATTCCCAAATATAAACAAAAAACTGCATTTTAGTGTTAACCATCATATTAGCACTAATTTGAATAGGCTTTGCAACATGCATTATTGCTGTCTACCACATAAAACCGCAATTTTGTTTCCCACGGTACTTTAGGGGCGTATATGCCGTGGCCAAATGCTCTCATATCAAGTAATAGAACCCATACCCATAAATCAACCAGCACCTTTAACTAAGAAGGGCTCTACAAAAATGTTTTTCAAAAGAAGATTCAACTAACATTTAGATAATAAAATCTTCCTTAGAACTGCCATAATCATTAATTTATGTTTTTCCTCCTTAAATTTTACCCAAGAGATGGCTTCATTTTGCAGGTGGTAGGACATGTCCCAACTCCACCAAACAGCAAATTCAAAACGTCATCAACTTCCGGTTGCTTGTCTGTTTTAAAGACTTAACGGTTGGAGGCGCTCTTACGCATATCGAACGGTTACACACAGACTTGACTAAAGAGATGATTTTTTAATGTCACTGGGACCGAGACTGCCATAGTAAATGCACGGCTTATGATATTTTGCGCAACGAAACGAAACGAAACAAAATGAAACAGATTTTTAAGGTGGGAAGAGGGGTAATTTTTGGAAAAAAAATTAAACACTGGGAAGATGCAAATGTGATTGCAACTAATGTCATGTTGACTCAAAACTTAGTGAAAGTATTTTAGAAGAATCTTACATTTAAGTGCAATTCAAATTGGTATAAAGAAAATCTGTTTCGCAAAATATCACTCCTATTAGGACCTGATATTTTGCGAACAGATTTCATAAGCACTAATAACTACATCAACTGCACCCTCGTGCAAACAATCGTTTAAAATGAGAGGTATTTGAGAAGACGAAGCATTGCACAAGTCAAAACATCAAAGATGTCCAGTAGAATCTAAAATCTCCAACAAAATCTGTTTCGCAAATATCACCTCCTTATAGGACCTGATCTTTTGCGAACAGATTTCATAAGCCTAAATAACTCATCACTGTACCCTCGTGCAACAATCAGTTTTTTAAATGAAGGATTTTCGAAGGAAAGAAGCAATTGGCCAAAGGTCAAACTGTTCAAAACATCAAATAGTTCAGTAGAATCTACCAACAAAAGCTGTTTCGCAAAATATCACCGTCCTATATAGGACGTGATATTTTGCGAAACAGATTTCATAAGCACTAAATAACTACATCAAACTCAACGGTACCACTCGTGCACACATCGTTTAAATGAAAGGTAGTTGATGAAGAATAAGCATTGCACAAGTCAAAACAAAAACCATCAATTTTCAGTAGAAATCTACCAAAAAATACTGTTTTTGCAAATATCACTCCATATAGGAACTGATATTTTGAGAAACAGATTACATAAGCACGAATAATAACTACATCAACTGTACCTCGTGCAAACAATCGTTTAAATGAAAGGGATTTGACAAGAAGAAGCTTTGCCAAAGAAACTGTCAAAACCAATCAAATAGTTTCCGTATAAATCTACCAACAAAATTGTTTCGCAAAATATCACCTCCTTCTAGACCTGATATTTTGCTAAACAGAGTTTCATAAGCACTAATAACTACATCAACGGTACCATCGTGCAAACAATCGTTTAAAGACAGGTATTGATGAATGAAGAACATTGCACATTAAAAAATCAAATATTTCAGTAGAAATCTACCACAAAATTTGTTTCGCAAATATCACCTCTATAGATACCGATATTTGGCGAAACAGATTTCATAGCGCTAATCACTCACCAACTGTACCTCGTGCGAACAATTGTTTAAATGCAGGGATTTGACGAAGAAGTAGCATTGCACAAGTCAAACTGTCAAAAAACATCAAGAGTTTAGGTAGAAAGGATACCAACACAATCTGTTTCGCAAAATTCACCTCCTATATAGGACCTGATATGTTGCAAAAATCAGATTTCATAAGCACGACATAACCTCATCAACGGTACCCTCGTGCAAACAATCGTTGAAATGAAAGGTATTTTGCCGAAGAAGAAGGATTGCACAAGTCAAAACATCAAATAGTTCAGTAGAATTCTACCACCAAAATCTGGTTTCCCCAATATCACACCTCCTATATAACCTGATATTAATCCATCAACTGTACCCTCCTGCCAACAATCGTGTAAATGAAAGGGATTTGACGAAGAAGAAGCAGTGCAAAAGTCAACTTTCAAAACCAATATGTCAGTAGAATTCTACCAACAAAATCTGTTTTTTGCAAAATTATCACCTCCTATATAGGACCTATATTTTGCAAACATATTTCATAAGCCACTAAATAACTAATCACGTACCCCGTTCAAACATCTTTAAATGAAAGGTTATTGACGAAGAAGAAGCATTGGCAAAGTCAAACTGTCAAACACAAATATTTCAATAGACTTCTACAACAAAATCTGTTTTGCAAAATATCACCTCCTATATAGACCTGATATGTGCTAAACAGATTTTATAAGCACTAAATCCTACATCAACTTTACCCTCGTGCAAACAATCGTTTTAAATGAAATATTTATTAAAAGCATTGCACAAGTCGAAAACATCAAATATTTCAGTGGAAATCTATCCAACAAATCTGTTTTTCCCAAAATATATCAACCTCCTTGATATTTTGCGAAACAGACTACATAAGCACTCTGGACTTACATCAGCTGTACTCTCTGCAACGCTCACCAAAAGAAAGTATGGCACGCTCCACGTCAAATCATGGCGAGTTTTCCCGCACATTTCGAGTTTCACGCGCTGTCTATCGAGTTTACCCCGCCCTCTATATGTCGAAGTTTACAGCCGCTGCCTATCCAGTTTTGAACTCTATGTCCTAGTTTTCATAATCATGGTCCAGAATAAATCATGTCCATAATAAATCATGTCCAAAATATCAGCCGGTTTAAAAAACGGGACATGATTTTTTTTTTCACATGTGCAACTGACATGGATTTTTTGTTCTCAACATGAGCAAACTCGACATGATTTTGAAACTCGGCAATATTTTTTTCTGGACATGAGGAACTGGACAGGAATTTATGTCAAACCAACCATATAGAGAGCAAAATCGATGTATAGAGGGCAAACTTGACATATAGCGCTGTAAACTCGACATATAACGCCGCACACTCGACATATTGCGAGGAAACTCGATACACAGCACGGGAAACTCGACATGCGAGGAAAAACTCGCCATGATTTTTTGATACGTTGGAGCCGTGCATAAATTGGTCTCATAAGACAAAAAAGAACCGCATGTAATCCCCCGGTGGATTCCCTGCATTCGTGCGCGGAAATACTCTCAAATGCTTAGTGTAGGGCACGGGTTTTGTTTGCGCACTGTGGATCGGCCGATGGGATTCTCTTCTTGCCTCTTCGCACCGCTGGTGATCTTATCCCAGGGGGGGGGGGTCTCATTGAAAGGGTAGGTACATATGGGATGGGTCACTCTTTAGGGCATTGCTACTATATAAATGGGTCCATTTTTCAATTTTTTGGTTGCATTTTACTATAAAATGGGTCGATTTTTCTGATTTGCGCTAAATCACAATGGAATGGTTGGAATTTTCTGATTTTTGGAAAAAGTTCCTATGAAAATGGGCCGATTCTGCTTAGATTACTATGAAAATGGTGCCAAATTACAAAGCCACCGATATCAATTGTGATCAAATTTTCAAACCAAGCTATATAAAATGGGTCATATTTGGTACAATTTGTCACTATAAAAACATGTGTCGATTTTTTTTAACCCGGTGGACCGCCACCCGTGCCAAATTTTGGGTTTTCGAGTACCCCCCCCCCCGGGATCTGATGCGCTCGCTCCGCTTGTCTGAAGATCTTATGCGAATATTAGGGACTAGGGACTTCGTCTACTGGTGGATCTTATGCGCTCCATTTTGTTTTCAATGTAAAATAGTTTTTTGTTTTGAATAAACCAGTTTTGTTCAGGCCAATGAAATAATTTGCGAGGGTGTTGCTTATTTTAAAACAACTCCATAATACTTAAAACCCACCGCTCCGCTGGTGTCCCTCGGGCAAAAATTTCAAATCTTAATAATTCATTTTTTCAGTAAATCGCGTTTTGTTTGTAGTCTTACTTGTGGGTTTTAAATCATATGAGATGATGTGGCCTCATAATAACTCATACTTCTGCGAACATTGTGTTGCAAAGTCACAGAAAAAAATAAACAAAATAAAAACCAAAAATATAAATACAATTTCCTTCATTTCCCTGCCTTCCTTTCTTCCTACCTCTACTCGCCTCTCATGTTATTTGTCGTCACTACTCATATCGTGTCAATATGTGAGTTCTTAACACTTACGTTCCCAGCTAAAAAACACACTTCCGTGAGTGCCCAAGGGGGGGGGTGGCTCCTAGGCCCCAACCCAGATAACCACTTTCCCAATGGAGTTTGATCATGACACTACAACACAAGTAATGGGTCCCGTAAGAACCACATACGCCACAATACAACATTGAAAATCCGAACTTTTGACCTATGACCTATGGCCAATTGAAATTGTCACTCTCCTTCGAACAGGAGGGTTCGCACATTTCCTTCCTCAGCACTCCATATAGGTTTTTGCACCAAAATAATCCCATTATAGGTCTACTCTGAATACTCAATAAAATAATCTCTCCGAAAAGGAGTGGTGCGCACATTTCCATCCTCCTCAGCAACTTCCATATAAGGTTTTTTTTTGAACCAAAATATTCCATTTTTATCTACTCTAGAATAACCAATTAACTATCATGCCAAATAACCAAATTTATCCCATCTTGTATTTTTCTCAGAACTTCAAAATCAACCTTATTTTTCCCTAGACACCCGTTATAGCACGTCATGACAAAATTGAAATTGAGTGCTATCAGCATATCCGTATTTTGATTTAAGTAATTTAATTATAATTAATTGGCTCCTAAGGTATATATCTAAGCAAATAAACCCAGATTGAATTACTTACTTTAAAATTTTTTAATTAGTAAATATCTTGATTTTTTTCACTTACGTTATTCCGTTAGTGCGTGGTGGGGGGGGGGGGGGGGGTTTCCATAGGACATAAATAACCTAATTAATTCTAATTAGCCTTGGGCGATTGAATTTTTGTTTTAGTATCAGAGAAGCGTATTCAAATCGACATTTGCAAAAACGTCCTGAAAGTTTGATTGCGTAACCGAAGAATCGCAAAAAATCAAATGTTGGGTACTATGGGAACCCCCCCCGGCACTTAAAGTGTTAACAGCAACTTCATAAACCTATAGTTAAAATGATTGTTTTATATTCGTTTTGATTTTTCGATCTTATAAGTAACGAAAACAAGAAATAACCAAAAAAAACATGAAAAATGAAGAAAACAAAGAACAAAACTGTACGTTGTTATTTGAAAGCAGTTCTTTCATAATTCCTTTCCTTTCTCCCTCTCTCTGTTTCATTTCTTTTTTGTGAAACTCGTAATTTAATAATTCAAGTTTTTTTTGGGAACAAACAAGTCAAAACGTTCAATACACAAAAATTACAAAAGGAGGGACAGAGAGACATCCGCTAAATGGTGGGTTTTTATACGTCAGCCGACGCACAACTTCAACACATTTTTTACGCAAAGGCGTGATCTGTTCACTGAACCACTCCTAACGAAAAACGTGTTGGAAATGCTATAACGTCGGTATAGAAGTCTGCAAAAGAATTAGAATGAACTCACAAGACACGCACCACACGCACGCACGCACCACACACACACACACACACATACACACACACACCACCAACCACCGAAACACAGGCTGCTGAAGTTGTGGAGGAGACAGGGGACACGCAGTATTTTCGGGTTCTGTACGCCAATCCACTTGGCAAACTTCCTAATGGAATAAAATGATGAAATTTATATCCTATTTTGTAAACATTACCCATTTGAAACACTTGACACTATATAAACTGACACGTATATGTAGACTGTTAGTTTTATTTTTTTTTAATGGAAAATACATCTGTGTCTAAGCCTTCTCTGGTATAAGCATTGCTGCCGCTTGCTTGTTTATATATCCGTGTACGGTAATACGCCACCGGATTTTCATTTGGCTGATATCGGATTCCCTCCGAGTTGCTAGGACTACTCCACGATATTCCACCATAGAAAGCCTTCCAACTGTCGGCAGTGGACTTTGCTACCATCTATAACGTACTTTGCATTATTTCAGCGTGTTTGTGTTCGCGCCAGTGTGGAAAAATAAAGTAGAATCTATACTAGGAAAATGAGTATATAGGATTGATATTTTTTGGGAAACCAGATCTTGTTGGTAGAATTTCTACTGAAATATTGATATTTTGATGACTTTGCAATGCTTCTTCTTCTTAATACTCTCATAAACGACTGTTTGCATGAAGGTACAGTTGATGTAGTTATTTTAGTGCTTATGAAATGTTTCGCAAAATATCAGGTCCTCTATAGGAAGTGATATTTTGCGAAACCGATTTTGTTGGTAGATTTCTACTGAAATATTTGATGTTTTGACTTGTCAATGCTCTTCTTTCGTCAAATACCTTTCATTTTAAACGATTGTTTTGCACGAGGGTACCGTTGATGTATTTTATTTAGTGCTTATGAAAATCTGTTTCGCAAAATACAGGTCCTATATAGGTGATATTTTGCGAAACATATTTTCTTTATACAATTTGAATTCAAATAAACTGCAAGATTCTTCTGATATACTTTCACTAAGTTTTTGAGTCAACATGACATTAGTTGCAATCACATTTGCATCTTCCCAGTGTTTAATTTTTTTTCCAAAAATTACCCCTCTTCCCACCTTAAAAATCTGTTTCATTTTGTTTCGTTTCGTTGCGCAAAATATCATAAGCCAAATGCACGTAGCAGTTCCCCAAATTACCGTTTGGAAATCCCCAATGCCCAAATCGAGCAGATCGTGTCCTACCACCCCCCATCATTTTTAAACATAAACAATCAGTCTCTTACACGGGGCCGGTGAAAGTGTACGCTATGTTAGCCTTGATTTGCTACTAAATTACCAAGTGTTTTGCTTTGACAGAATTCCAGGTGCATTTTTGTAATGTCTGACCTACTACAAATTTCCAAACAAACAATGGACGGTTTTATGCATGTCATCTGTTTGAGGTAATTATTGAAATATTTGATGGATATTTACCAAAGTTCTTCAAAGTGACCATCTGGGAGTAGGTAATAATCATGGGGGTAATTCAGCTGTCAGTTTAGTGTTTGTTACTAGTTCTGCAAGCCTCACCATCGCATTTGTTTTTTTTTCTGGTGACGGTTTGGCCTTTAAGTGTATAATGCTGTAATTGGGGGTGCTCCGCCCCCTCCATTTCTCTTGCAGTACGTGCACATGACAGCATACTTACAGTGGCAGCTCCAGAATCAGAAAAGCAGGGGTGAAAAGCAGAGTTAAAAATTGTGTGTTATCAACCAATGCATTGAACTGGTTCACATAACTCTTTACATAGGTATTGTAGCTAGGAATTTCATATACCTGGCCACTTGATACAACAATAATTCTACTTTAAAGAGTTCTGTATCAATAAGTTTGTTTCCAATAACTTGCAATATATAACTCTTCCTTTCACCCCTGCTTTTTTGATTTTGGAGCCGCCACTGCATACTTATGAATCTCCTGCATAAAGCCAATGATTTCAGTATGACTGCTAAACCCATTTTCAAGTTAAAATCCAAGGATAAAAGATTTGTGAGCTTGTAAGTTTTCATTATCTTTGAATACATAATTGCATAACAAGCACACTGCGGTGCTGGCCCTAAATTGGCTGAAGATGTTCGCTGGTTTCCAGAAAACTGATAATTCCCTGTGATATTGAAAAAGAAGAACGGAAAAAGCAAAAATGTCAGACAAGTCATATCTGATCTGTTCAGATTTTGAAATTTGAAATATCACCCTCCCACTCCTGGCGCTGGTTTCGGCCTAACCAAGCACAGTCTAATACACATAAAGAGCTGCTCAGCATGATACAGTAAATAGCTCAACCAGTGAATGCTAGGTTAGGCACGTATAATTAGTTTGCTACAAGAGCCACTGTACTGTTGATGCTTTAATTATATTTTTTTCTTCCTATTAGGACCAAAATTGTCCAGTCGTGGAAGCTGAAGTTCGGGCAAAAGGACTTGTGACAGCTCAACCTAAAACAGACCAGCCATTTGGGTTCTCAGATGGTAAATTACTGATAATTCAATAATTTAACAATCTTTTTTACATGTTTGCTTAAAGGCACTATCAGTAATTTGCTAAATCAGAAATCGAAAAAATCATCAAATATCAGATTTTTGCATGTCTGTAACAAGTACGGGTATCCTAACATACCCTGCAAATGATAAGGTCAGAAGCAACCTAATAAGGACAAATTGGATATTTTAGTCATTACTCTCCGTATGGACACTTCCTACAACACGTAATTGAATGGAGATTCATATCTTTGAACACTCCCGTTTTCTTCCTTTCTGACAATTGTAATTTATGATAATTCAACAGACTTATCCTTCACTTTTAAGCTATTCCTGCATATTTCAAATAGTTTTACTCTTTTGGGCGAATCACTGATAGTGTCTTTAACATGGTGCTTGAAATGTCATTACATATAAAGGTGCTGATAAATGACAGCACTTCCTTCACGTGATGACGCATCCAGTGGTAAAGGTGGCTTTGTGTCCGGGATCATCTTTGAGACCCCTCCTTTTATTTACCAGTAAAAAAGTTATTATATGACATGTATTTTTTATCCCCTGGCACTTAGTAGAAAGGGGATTTTGTCATAGCCAAAACTGTCATCGGCTGCATCCTCGTCAGTGTCCGTCCATTTGTCCATCTGTCCTCTGCTTGTAATCCAACAGAACTCCTAGGTCAAAGGTCATACTTTGTGTAATTTCAACTTTTCTGTCCTTTCCCCTGAAAACTTGTGCAAACTCTCTTTTAACCAAGTTTTCCCCTTTAATTCCTCAGGAGTACTGTGCAAAGCCTCTCTAACATTCTCACTGCAGCTTTTCAAACAAGCTTAATGCTTAAAACAAAAGGTTAAGGTTCACGATAGATTCATATCAGTGTCCCTTAAAAATCGAAAGTACTGATTTTTGCCTGATGTAAAGCTTTCCATCAAAAATATCCCCATCTGACAGCATTAAGCTGAGAAATTTTCTTTGGCTACAAAAATTGTGAATTTTTAATTTCTGTACAGGAGCAAATACGAAATTCAGACTATGTTTTGCACTGAAATACAAGCAATCCAATCGCCTTTTTGACTTCCGAAGTAAGTCTTAAGATACCTGCTGAAGTTAACTCACCTTGAGACTGCTGATTGTAACTCAATCTTGTAACCAGCTTGGTAACACAACTTTTGTAAGACTAAGATCAATTATAGTCAATACTCATGGTTCACTGTAGTTGTCTAGCACCTCTTTGCATGCATTGTTGGTAGGGTCTCTACCAAGAAACAGGGAACCATTTTGGACAAAGTCCAGGCATCAAGGTCAGTACTTTGTCAGTGTGAGTGACATAGACCATACTGAGGTTTTCCCAAAAACCAGGGCATAGATGTCTACGGCCAAGGTCAGACACTGCCACCTCTGGCAAGTTCTTTCAGAAAAGCAGATTAGTAGTGGAGCCTATAGTGTATTCCTATAAGATGGATATGACCTTTGATAAAGTACATTGAAATAACACTAAGGAAGGCCATGTCACAATGCAACACTTAGGGTAAATATACCTCTAGAAGCTATAGTGTATTCTGGCACAGCTTGGAACATCTCCTCTGCCAAATATGAATATAAGTGACAAAAGAATGGGGTCATGTTCCACCTAATACTGAACAGGGTTAGTTTGTTTTACACTAGGTCGTGCAATGATCATTTTTGTCACACATAGAGCATGTTATTTTTTGTTACCTCCTATTTAGAAAACATTTTTCCCAGACCATTTTCTTGTAATGACAACTATAAAATTATTAAATTTTCCTTTGAATGCCACTTCATTTTATGGACTGTTTCATATTTGTTTTAGTGTGCATCGTTTGTGTGTGTGGTGTGGTGTGTATGTTAGGGTGTATTTTGTGTGCGACGAGAAGCGACGAGTGGTGTGTGTGTGAATTGGAACTTTCAATGTTACTGTAAAAAATGTTTACATAAAAATTAAAATGTCACCAATCACCAAAACTCATGGTGTTGTAGATTGTGGGTTTGACAGCAAAAGCAATACATGTACAGTTTTTATTAAGAAAGCCAAAATTAAAATATCCCAGGCAAAGTTGCAGGAGAATCCGTTGCAGACAAAATTTCTTTATTATTGACAGGCTCAGTGCAGTGATATACTTTTTCATGAATCTGTGGTTGACAGGTGGGGAAAGTATGCCTAAATGGTTGATGGGGTGGGGAGTCGTTGATGGAGTGGGAGAGTTGGTAGCTTTAGGAGGGCATCCAGGGTTTTTCAGGTTAGTTTTTCAAATTTAAGAGAACCCATGGGTTTTGTGGTATACTCAGGGATTATTACATCTCAGTGACCATATCATAGCCCTTCAACACCTATCACCAACACAGAACATGTGGCAAAAAGTCGTCATTCATATTTTTGATATTAATTACCTGATTAGCATATTTAGTTAGTGATGCGATTTTTTTTGTGGGCCGCCAGCTAGCTGTCAGGACAACTTAGCAATCCGTTGTTCGTGGGTGTATATGTGTGTTTGTGTCCTACATTGTTAATTTTTTTTTAAATTGAACCTCAATTTGAAAGTTCAATTGGAACCAACTTTTGTCATAGGTGCACCATGTGGATCCCTGAAAAAAACAAAAAAAAAAAAAAACACTCTATTTGATGAGTCAAAGGTGTGCCAGGTCAACGTTCTGGAGGCCAGCCCACACAGCTTATATTCTTTGATATAGTGAGCGCAAAAGCCGAGACCGGGAAATTCATTCTAGTTTTTTAATGCAAACTTGTGTGCCAAGCTCAAAGGTCATGGAGCCGCCCACAGCTTATATTCTTTGAATATAGTGAGCGCAAAAGCGAGAACCGTGAAATTCTAGTTTTAATGCAACACGAACTTCTAAAGTAGTCAGCGTAGAGGCAACACATTAAAGCGCTTTCAAGTTCTATGTTATCACCACATTCCAGATCCTTTGGGTTGGGGGGGGGTCAATATAATGTGTGTGAAAAATACAAGTATGACAAGTGACCCTTCTGTATCTGCTCAGTAATTAAATGAGCAATGGTCTAGAGAAAATGCAATTTAGCTTCATAACATAGACAGGCATAACATAGATCAGGAGGGGTCTACATGGGTCAAAAATCGACACGTCGCGACGCGCGACACGGCCTTTCTTAGCCCGCTAACTTTCGACACGCAGTCTCTTATCGACCGACGGACATTTTCCAAAAATTACTGTTATTCGTTCGCACGCGACTTTTTGGGGGGAAATTAAAAACCGACGTACGATTTTCATAACTTCCGTATGCTTGACACGCGACAACCAACTTGTGGGAACAACTTGCAAGCGTAGAAGTTAAGGACGTACGAAAATTACCCTTCCAAAACGTGATCTTCCCGGGCGGCCTGAGAGTCTTTTAGTTTTACTAATTTCTCAAGACAGTATCAGTATATGTGTTACCATTATTTAATAATCGGGTTAATAATTCCTCTCTGTAAATGAAACATTGTTGTATCAACTTCCGCACTGCCCCGCAAGCTTCCCAGCAGCCGCGCCGGCACGCCGCCATGATTTCTCTTTTCAGTCTTGAAAAATGACAAATTTGAGCATTAAAACACATTATTCATTTATTGAAGTGTCAAAATCTAGGTGTGGGATGTTTAAATGATTTTTAAAAAATAATTTTGACTATTTTAAACTTATTTACCCCATGTTTTGTTTTTGTTTACTTCTAATTACATATGAATGCTTGGATGTTCCATTCAATACACGGGTTAAACTCAGCCTGATTAGAAAGAAGTTTTGTACAATCATCTTTAATCGTGCTATTTACTAAGCAATAATAATTATGTGATTAAAAATTACTGTGAATAGACTCACAAAAATAGAGATTTAGAGTTCGACTCTGTTGTT
>JAMKCH010043388.1:0-23842 GCA_023653785.1 Ophioderma brevispina
ATGTTTCCAATCCATTGTATAGAGATCAGTGGTGCTGGGCAATTGTGTATAAGTTATAGCACCTCAGTCAGTGACATTTGAGACGTTTCCAAATATTTGCAGGTCCTTTGGGTGAACCATCTAAAAAAACACCAAAAAAACAAAATCTAACAAGACTAAGGACTTGTTTGGACTCATTTTCAATGCATTTTAAGGCTGAATTTAATTATGGCCCAATGAAAATAAATAATTTTGAAATATTTTTTAAAAAAACCAAAAGAGTCAAAAATTTTTTTTTGACAAAATCTTAATGCGTGTATCGAGTGTACTCGACATCCGCAGGGAGAGGGTTAAGAAGTACAGTTTTTAACGTATATACCTTTGACATTAGCACCTTCGTGTATAAGCACTTTACAAAGCAATTACCAGAAGCCTTCAAAGGTTATTTCATACATAGATACCAGACAAGAAATAAGCCTACCGATAATGATCTGTCAAACAAAAACTACCTTTGCAAGTAAATCAATAAGAGTAGCAGGCCCGAAAACATGGAATACATTATTAACAAAACTATTAGGATGCATGGCAAAATCAATTAAAAACTTCAGATCACAATTAAAATCAACTTTTGTCAAATTATGTTTATATTGTTTGGATCGTTACCTTCGGATTATCAATTTGTATGCGGTATCACATTTGATGTTCTCTTTGTATATTTTGTTTTTGTTAACTGGCCCCTGGTTTGACGTGTTTGTATGTGTTAACCATGATATATGCGTCTCTTGTCATGTTAATTTCAGGTGATGCTCGTTTCAGGACGTTTAGGCCTAATGAACATTTTCCTCATTCATTGTAAGTGTATGTTTGTATGTATGAAAATAAATTTTGAATCTTTGAAAAGGTCGCATTTTTAAAAAGGTTCAACATTTCTTAGACTTTTTAATAGTCATTGTGAGCTGAAGAAAACACTATTTCCAACTGCCGCATTATGTTTTCCTTGAAATAAGATGCACAATCAGTATCTTTGTAGAAGTTTACCAAACTTAGCAACTGCTTTGTGAAGGATAACGTAATAAACAATGTTTTTCAAAAATATAAAAATAAATTGAGAATACAAGGAAAAACATTATTACATAATTTCTACACATGTTTGGCAACAAGAAACATTGATATTCGGAAGAATTCAAGCTGCTAAGTATTTTTTTTTTCAATTTTTTTATAATTATCAGACGTTATATTAATTTTGATGTTGTGTTTCGGATATCAATTTCCTTTCGATGTTTGAAGGCAAATATCTCATAGAAAAGAAAACGGAAATGGAAAGCATGGGAAACTCTATATGCCCAAATGCAGCTCAACGGCTCCTATCAAAATATTACCGTTTTGTTCCAATAAAGCATTGTTTAAAAGTCTTATTCTAAGACACAAAATATCTGGAAATGCACTGTTTTCATGAAAATCGACCTTACACGCACGGCCCCTGCGAAGTAGTCCGTCCAGGGGTACTCTCGCTTCCCCCTGTGGCTGTGACAAAAAAAAAACAAAACAAAAAAAAAGACAACACATTTTTAAAATGTGACACACTTCCTGCATGTGTCCTGGTGACCCTATATAGATACCATGACGAATTCCATGTAGACTGCAATTGCAAGATCAAAATGTTGGGAAAAAATGCCCAGAATAGTCTCAAAACGCATCTCATTTCAAAATTTCTTGTCGCACCTTTTAAAACATGTGAAGTGGAACGAGTGCCATAATAATTAGGATTATCCAGCTTTCGCGATATGCATGCTTGTTCCTGCAGCCCATTAGAGTACATGTGGGACTGTATTTTTGTGAAAATTTCATTATTTTTTTTATTTTTTTTATATTTTTCTAAATCAAAATTGGTATGAAGATGCCAAAAAATCACGGGTGTCATTTTTTAAATGCTTCTTGGATGTATTCTAGGGGAAAGGTTTCTATACATGGGTCAAAATAAAAAGAGGCAAAATGTGTTTTAAAGTATACCATCATGTTCCGTACCTTCGAGGATTCCAGAAAGTATAGTTTGCCCTATCTTAGGGTTATTAACCCGAGTACAAGCAAATATGTTTCAAGGTACACTGGGGTAAAATTTCAGATTCATTGATTTGTTTTTTATTTAAAAATTGTGGCAACTTGTTCGTCTTGCTACAAAAAAACGAACCAAATTGGCAAGACTCTTCACACCGCGAATTGGATATAGAATAGCGCGGGCGCAACTATAAGCAACACTACCGCAGGCGGTCTGCGCAGTTCCGGCGATGGTATGCGTGGCGCCGCTTGTGGCTAAAAGCGCGCGTGTACCATGTAATTACTTTCACGCGCGGATAAAACAAAAGCCACATATATTTCTATTTATAGCACTAGATAGCAAAACGCCAGCTCAAAAGCCGTAACCATCTTTTCACGCAGTGCGTACTCATTTCCATAGCGTGGTGTACAAAATTATTAACATATATTCCCTGATTTCAATAGCGTGGTGTACCAATTTATTCTTATTCGCATTGCATAGAACGATGTCAGTTCCAGGGCCAACAGGTTACGGAGCTGCGCGTACGCGTGCGAGTTCGAATGGTGACCGGTAAGGAATTTTATATTTTCAAAACACGGTACGGTGGCCGCCTATTCTTCAACAAGGGCGTACGGCATCTCCGTTTTCTGTATCTATCACAGATATAGAAAAGGAGATCCCGGTCTCCTATACGGCCTGCTACCACAGATTTCATTTATACACACTAGATAGCGTACGCCCGTGTGGAAGAATAGGCGGCCACCGTACCCGTGTTTGAAAATTATAAAATTCATTACGTCATCATTCGGAACGCGCCCGCGTACGCGCAATGGCGCCGAACATGTTGGCCTGGAAAGGTACATCGTTCTATGCAATGCTGAAGATATGAATAAATTGGTACAACCGCTATGTAAATCAGGGAGAATAATATGAATAAATGGTACACCACGCTATGGAATAAGTACGCACTGCGGGCAGGAAAAGATGGTTACGGCTGTTGAGCTGGCGTTCGCTATCTTGTGTTATTAGAAACGGTGGCCTGCTAACAAAATCTTTGTCACCACAAATCCGCGCTATTGGGGGTATTCGTGTTTTTACCGAGATCACACGAAAAGGAATGAACGCCGATCTGTGCTTTTTACCGTGAAGGTCTCATCGAACGCAACCGCAGTGGGTGCGCTATACAGATTTTGCATGGCACAAAGATCGAAAGGTGCTCGCGGTGTCAAAATCCCTTCCGATCACATTTGTATGGGCAGGTGGGCGTGTTTGGACAATAAAATAATTCCCTCCATTGATAATTTTTAATCTTATGTTGTTCTGGTACTTGTGTATGATGGGGAAAAAACAATTCTGATAAGACATGTTTTCTCCCTACATGTCACCAAAACATCTGATTACAATTTTTGAAATAATCGGTCAGGTGGTTTGAATAGTTGTGGCAAAAATGTGATTAAATTGGTCAGTGTCGACCACATTTGAAATCTCAAATTTTGATAGGAGGAAGAAAATGTAGAAGTAGTGGAAGTGTTATGTGTGGTGTGGGTCGGGGGTGTTGTCGATCGGGTCACCAACCTTAATAATGAAAACATGGATAAAAAAGATCATGGTATCTATAGCCCACTTGCCACAGAGCTTGAAGGATTTTCCCAACAATTAATATCTTAATACAGAACATCGCCCCCAGCAGAGCAACACTGAAAAGGATACCGCATTTGATTAATAATTAAATAAATAACTTAAAACTTAGGTAAATACTTGTATTTACATTAAAACGGAGCCGACCCGTCGTGTTTTTATTTTTGTGAAATGCAATGTCTGTTTTCACCGCAGAAAAGCAATATTATTACCAGATGCTATACACTCCAGTTAAGAGCAAATCGGAACATATAAATTGAAAATAAAGGCTGACATACGGTTTTAAACCAGCTATTTACTTCTCCGTAAAAACGAAAATTACGGGTGTTTCCGTATCCAATTCATTTTTTTGTTTTTATACAGTTTAAAACGGATGTTGAAAAAAAAAATATGTTTGTCTTGATTTGGGGCAGTGTCACCGGGGCTGTTAAAAGCTTCTATATGTAATTGAAATAATATTAGTACAGTCAGAAGTCACCTAATTTCAAGTTTTTTCATGAGGGCCTTATATTTTGAAAGAAAATCAATTCCTTAGACGGTAGACCTACGGGTAAAGTACCCTAAAAATTTACTCACATAATATAAGAAGGCTACAGAATACCGTATTTTGCGGCTGTTGGAATACAGCAAAGTGTATCTTATGTTAACATTTTCAGGCCTATTTAGGGACTAAATTTAAAACGTTATTCATGTTTTAAATAATGTCAATACAAATATACTATGTGATTGAGAATTACAGTTACAGTAAAAAAAATGTAAATTCAGGTATTATATAGTCATCCATTCTGTCAACAAAAATACGGTAAGAAATTTACAAGTTTTGGACCAGGTTTGATGTAGAGTTTTAACAACAAAGTGCTAAATTTTACGGGTACACAATGTAAAAAAAATAAAAAAAATAAAAAAAATAAGTGTTTTGTTTTTAATTCTATAACACGATCTCAAAACTCTGTAATACTTAACGAATACATATACATTTTAGTGTTTTTATGATTTCATTTCTTTTGCAATATACTGATGGCTTTTACCATATTTAGATGGCAGAAATGGACGGCCGTATATACTGTAAAATTTACATTTTTTTTTCAACAGTGTATGTTCGGCCTAAATCCGGTCCTTTTTTCTTCCCTTGGGATGACTCAAAAGCGAGTGTTGTGTGCTTTAAACTTTATAGAGGATTGCTAACATACTAGTTTGTACTGTTTATTCTTCATATCTCTTTCCCTATCCAAACGTAAATTAGCTCTGGCCCGACTCTAGACAAGAAAAGACGCTGATATGTGAAAGCCTGTCGGACGACCCAGACTGAAAGCCGGGTCGGCCTTGCACAAGCACAGCTTCTCTACAGTGTGAACTCTATATTCTTTGAGTTAATAATTATCATAAAAATAAAACAATCGATACTTGTTTTGCGACATGCAAAATATAAAGGCGCCAGCATCATGAAAACGAATGTATGTGGGTGCGGAACACATAGTAGGATCAAAATATGACATTTGCCCACACTGACCCGACCCCCCAAAAAAATTGGAACAGAAGGTTTCTTGGCATTTCTGGTAATATAAGGTCAGCTTAACAATATTTCAAAAGTTGCATTAAATCGAAGTCCCAGAAGTGTTCAACTATGACATAAACAAAATGGGGCCGCCCATCCACCTTTTGAAAAACAAAACCTCATATCCTGGCCATAATGGCTAAAAGGGCAAACAAGGTGTCATTTCCTACTAATGTCTAGCATCCCAATCCATTACAAAGGGTTTATAGTTGAGGATATCATCTTGACCTCTAAATCCATCTGGGCCGCCATCCGCCATTTGGAGTACAAATCGTGTATCTCTCTGGTATCGGATGGGCCAAAAGGACAAACAGATTAGTCCCTACTAATTCTAAGCCATAAACAAATTCCATAAAATGGGTTTTAATGAAGTTGAGATATCATCATACCCTCAAAATCCACTATGGCCTCCATCCCCATGTTGGAACTACACCATGCTTGTATCTCTGGTATCGGATGGGCCAAAAGGAAAACAAGATGTCATTTCCTACTAATTCAATAATAACAAATCCATTAATTGCGTTTTTAAATGAAGTTGCTATACTTGACCTCTAAATCCATAAGGCCGCCATCCGCCCAAATGTTGAAAAGTACAAATCATTGTTCTCTGTACTGATGGGCCAAAATGACAAACAGATATCATTCCCCCCCCTACAAATTCCTAGCTAACAATCCAGTTAAAAATGGAGTTAAAATGAAGTTCAGATTTCATCTGGCCCTACACCCATTGGCTGGCCACCGCCATGTACTTTGAAAGGGTATTAAAATTCTTTCTCTCTGAACCAGATGTGCAAAAATGGCAAATAATTTTATTGAATATTTAGAGGCATAAGAAATGCATTCAGATGTTGTTTTAAAGTTTTGAAGCATCTTGACGTCTTCAAAATGGGCCCACTGACCACCTGTTTGAAAAAAAAAGCAAAGGTAAATCTCCTATATAGCATCAGACAGATTTCCAAGAACAATGACAATTAAGTGTCATTTTCTATTGGCATTACAAAGCTAGATAAAAATTATATTCTTTAGTGGGCTACAGGCTGTCCCCAAAAATTTTTAACACTCTGAACGACGACATTTTGAATAAAAAGAAAGTACTCATGGTCTTTGTTTGGTATCCTTTAAAGCCAATAAAAATAAGCTTTAATATGCCAATTATTTAATTTCAATCGATACTTAACAAAAGATAGCTTCATCAATTAGAAGAGGGCAAATCAACTTGGGCCGATTTCTGCCTTATAAAAACACTTGAAATGCATGAAATGCACAGAATACACTACTTGGCTTCATAGCACATCTTCTTTCGCATCTAAAAAAAAAAACAAATAGATTTTGCAGTGTTTTTCTATTTACGAAAGACCGCCCGAGATTCCTGCCCACCGGTGTTTTACCAAACTTTCATCGTTGGATCACCACAACTCCACAACTGCTTCTTCTAACAAGAGAATTGTTGGCTTGAGTTCTTGTCTTTTTCTGTTTTCGTGATCTGTATGGCCTGCCACTGTGTCTTTATTTCCATTCTGTCTGCCTGCTTTATTAGTCCAAGGAGGCTTATGTATCAAAGTTTTCTCATCTTTTTTTGTTTACTTTCGTGTTTTTGTTTTTATTCCTACTATAGAATCATAGATGTTCTTGGGAATCCAATAAAGAAGTTGTCTGATTTTGTTTTGGTTGTAAATTGATTTGTTTAACATTTCTGGGTAATTTTGAGCAGATTTGATAGGGCTAACTCTGCTAATAAAGTGAACGGACTGAATTAATATTGAAAAATACGAAGTATTGCTGATCAAAAGACAATATCACCTTTTATTGACAATAATGAATTCAAATGGAATTAACCATATCTTCCAATAGGTTCAGTAAGCCAATCAATAACACATCATTACCCAATATTGAGTATGCTACAAAGTCATGTTTCACACAATCTAACAAATAAACCACTGCAACTCGGACCAATCGAATTTTGGTACTCTCCTTTTTGACGAAGCATATCTTTTGTTCACATATCGCATTGAAATGAAATAAAGAAACATACGAAGCTTATTAGTTAGCTTTAAGGAGCATAACCAAACAAAGACCCGTTGCGTACTTAAGTTATTTACAAAATGCCTGTGTTCCGTGTGGTTAACATTTTTTTGGACACCGCCTGATTTGTCCGAATTCGGTAGCCATGTTGAATTTTTTATCAGTTTATAAACTATCCCATTTCAACCTTATGGTGTTACAGTGGTATAATTGTGTAAATGTCTTCAATTAACAGAAACAGAAAGTACAGGTTCACATTAGTCACTCATTACCAAAATGTGGCAGAGATGCTTGCAACAGACGAGATCAACATTCATAATCATTGAGACTGGTTCTTGGCCATGTTTTCACATGAAGGGGGGGGGGGTGTCCCAGCTGTGGTTCAATTCCATTCTTTCTGCATGCAGGTGCATTTTCATTGTGTGCATCCTGCAGAACAATCCATCGGATCTCCACTCCAGTGGCAATCTGGTGCAAGACTTGTGTTCATCATGACGGGAACCAATTTCCCCCTTGTACTATCAAGCCCTAGTCAGTTGAATTGTGACCATCATTCTTCACCTCCCTGCATGAGCTGAAAAATAATTCTCGATTTCCTCCTAGAGTGCAGTTTTTTCAGTCGGAGTTTTTGTTGAAATCTTTCATGTTTTATACACCGAAGAGCAGTTGGAGGCAAACACACTCTTCAAAACATAAATGTTCATCAGGAGGCTCTTGAACTACTCTACTTTACTAACTGATGCCTAAACTCAAGAACTATATACCCTCATCCTCCATCTCTCACAGTTGCGACCGCCAAATCTAACATGGTCAGCATCCATTTATAATCCACGCAACTTCCCACTCTGAATGGCCCTTTTCCTGACACATTCTTTCTACTAATAGCGGGGCCACTTGAACAAGGAGTTTAATCGCTATCTCGGCACCAATCCATCAGCGTTTGACTCAGAACCGTTAGTTTCTTCTGCTGTTAATTGCCCCGGGCTGCCTTTACCATAAAAAGACTCCCGATTGCTGACCATTGACAGGGACACCACTGCATTGCAGCCTTCACTTTCCTACTCATTAGGATCCAATATTGGGAGCAAAAAATACTCTGGAACACCGCTCATAACACACGGGTCCCACCATGAAATTACTTTGAACGAATAGACTTCTTGCAAACCCAAAATATTCCTGAAAAGTAGTATTTGCATCCTGAAATGCATGACAAACAATCAGATTAGAGTAAATGCTATCACTGAATAGCAACTTCAGAAGCTCTATATCATACACAGTTTTTTTCTCTTTGTCTGTCAGACTGAAAGTAAAGGCCATTATTGCCCTTCCGCATAATGGGGAAGAAGTATCAATAGACCTGGGTCTTCTTTTCTCCATTAGTATTTTTTAGCTTGCTAATTGTGGCATGGGTGCGGAGGGCTTGCCTTTTTGTGCTAGATGCGCACATCTGCATCTTCTCCTTCTGCATAGATTACGTGACCGTCTCTTTGTTGCATTCGATCCACCATTAGTTTAAGTAGCCTGTTTTATTCAGATCATTTTGAGAGAAAGTTTTTTCCCTGGCAATTTTGTTGTGCTTTGAAGTCCTACCTCTTTTTTGAGATCCTAGTATTGCGATGTTCATGTGTGGTGTCTTTTTGTGTTTAGTTCACCAGTGTCTCCATTGAAGACAACGGATGGCCCTTTGCCATAGTGTCAACGGTAAAATATGCATAATCATTTATAACCTCACACATGTAAAAGAGACAAGAATGACTTTGCAAAGCTTGCAGCCAAATTTGAACAGCCATGCTCTCCCTTCACAGTAGAAAGGCCCTTGAGAAACATTTTTCAAAGGGATAAATGCTTTGCGATGTCAATGTACGAAGATCTGTTCCAAGTAGGCAAAGGTATAAACAGGTCCAAACCAATGGAAAGCTAAATTAAAAGATGGAGCTAAGTCCAAGACCCTTTGTCATCTGCTCGTGCTGTCAAGGTATCTGATGACCAATCTCTGTTATTTTTCAAAGATTCCTGAGTAGTATCACAATCTGGAGAACTGCAATTAGAAAGATGTTTTGCCATGAGCTGTCACCATATCCGCCATTCATTTTTTTAGGCCAAGCATTATTTTATCTGTAAGCCCGACAAAGCCAATTTCTGTGGCATTTACGAACCGGTGTCCGCCTCAGAGTCTGCTGCCCCTAAGGACAGTGTCAAAGACCGATCACTATGTTGTTGATGGAAGGTTCTCTTGTACCTCGCTTGAAATGAACAGATTCCGCAGTTGCAATGCTGATGATTATGCATCTTTCACACTTGACCACAGTATGCAAAACATATGTGTCCCTCGATGGATACACTGTGACTGGTGAACAAACACAAAAGACACCCAGCTCAGATGAACGTCGCAAAACTAGGATCGCAAATAGGTAGAACAAATCAAATGCAACAAATTTGCTGAAAATAGATGTTTTTTATTATAGCACATAGCAGTCAACCATCGCATACTGTAGGTCAACACCCAATTGGAAAAAAACACAGATCTGGTGATACTCTTTCTCAATATGGCTCTAATGACCTTTATCAGCTTCTGAAGCTCTTATTTAGTTTATGACATTTGTCTCCTAATCTGTTCTTTTTCTAACATATTTATAGGTTTGCAATACTACTTCAAGAATATTCAATTGGCGAAATCTGGTTTTCCTTTCCTCAAAGTGCATCCATGTGTTACCCGTGTACGAACTTGTTATCCAGGGTATTTTGTACACCCAATATAGAATTCTGTCGATAGAAAGATGCAGGATGCAACTCAATGGTGTTCCTGTTCAATGATCAGCATCCGTCTTTGGAATCATTATGCTAAACAGTACCTTTCCAAAACATTTACACCACAGCTTGTGGACCTTCACGCGAAAACATGGACCAAGAACTAGTCCCAGATGATGAACTTGAGATCAATAGTAAAGTTAATATGTGTTCGATCTCATCTACCTTGCAAACAAGTGTTTTCGCCATTTTGTTGATAGGTGAAATTGTACTGGGGTTGGTGTTACTTCAAAGAATTTCACAATTACACTGTAAAACATAATTCAAATGTTGATAGATTTCTAGCTTGATAAAAAAAATCAATAGTGCTACCGAAATTTGGGACAACAATCGCAAAAATTTTGGGTTTCATTTTTCTAAATGGCGACAGTGCATTTTGAAGACATCAGAGGGTGCTCTCAAAACGTTTACAACACTCCCTCTTATGTAATTTCGTTATGGCTACCCATTAATAAAACTAAACACCATATATTTCATGTTGGGCCCATGTGGGACCACAGATAAGAATTTGGTTACTTTTAAAGCCTGGTGAATTGAGGGCCATATTGGGATTGAGGGTCAAGATATCCGCCACTTCATAAACCCCATTGTAATGGATTTGTTATGCTAGAATTAGTAGGACATGACATCTTGTTTGTCCCTTTTTTGGCCCATACCTATCCATAGATACAAATTTGTACTTTCCAACCTGCGATGGCTGCCATATTGGATTTAGAGGTCAAGATGATATTCTCACTTCATAAAAGCCCATTTTAATGGATTTGTCGTCTAGAAGTAGTAGGGAACTGACATCTTGTTTTGTCTTTTGGCCCATCCGATACCAGAGATACACAAATTTGTAATTTCCAACATGCTTATGGCAGCCAAATTGAATTTAGAGGTCAAGATAATATTCTCAAATCTCAACTCATAAACCCATTTTAAAATGGATTTTTTATGCTAGAATTAGTAGAAATGACATCATTTTTTGTCCTTCTTAGCTCATTTATTGCCAGAGATAGGAGGATTTATGTTTTTCAAATGGCGGATGGCGCCATTTTGTTATGTCATCTTTTGAACACTTTCTCTGGACTTCGATTTTGATGCACTTTTGATAAATTGTTAAGCTGACCTTAATATACCAGAAAATGCAAAAAACCTTCTGTTGCAATTTTTTGGGGTCATTGCTACTTGTCTCCTACTAACAGTCGGCATTTTGCAAGTTAAACGCTGAAGAACCTGCCAACGCCTACGCTAACGAATATTCCGAGATGCGTAAAATGCATTTGCGATCATTTACGAATACCCCCAATAGCGCATCCATGCCGCACAAACAATGGCGGCCAGACCGGAATCTCCTTTTACTATATCTTTGGTATCCTATGACAAAAGCAGAATATTTTTAGCCTATTATGTGAGGAACAAAGTATATACAGAAGCCGAAAATATCGCATTGTCGCACAGGTCGCATTGTCAATGACTTTTTGATGATCATTAAGAGGGCAAATATTGCAGTGGTCCACAGGTCGGGAGAATATATAGTCCTATCTCTAAAGTCTCACTTTGAAGTGAAACAATAATCTATATACATTTTTTATTTAGTATGACCCAATGATCGAATTTAAACAAGTTTGCAACAAAATTCGGACCATCCTATATAAATAATGACGCTTGACTGTTCTTGAGCCTAGCCGGGAGCCTATTGTACTATATAAACAATAAGTTAGTACATGTGTCAACTATGACCTTTTAGAAACTTATTAAGACCGAAAGAGGATTATATTTCAACAATTCAACACTTTTATTGTTTACACCCCTGTACAATTTCCCCTGATAATCACTAAAGAACACATTTAAAAAAACGAAATTCTGTAATTGAAAAAAAACAATGGTGGTCAAAATTGAATGAAAAAACTAAAACACAAACTCTAATTACTTTCCCCTGTACACCCAACAAATTTGGCTGCGGGTACGACTCAGAGACCCGTTATCTCATAGAATAATAGGGTTGACAGACCGATAGACGACAGAATCAGAGCATATGGATGGGTTCATAAAAACCAACTGACTTTGGCAATCCCACTATTGAGACCCCTTTCATGTAACCTCATACGGAACTGTTTTTGTCTTCAATGGATGTCCAGTAAATTGAAGTCTCACATTTATCTTAATAAAAAAAACTTTGTAAATGCATTATAGTAAAACACGCAATGGAATCTCTTACAATTTCAACCTGTGGTACATATTTCTAAGACTGCAGTGTAAGCTTGTCGTAGGCATGTATAGTTCTCCTTTACCCATTGTAGCCTATTAAAGGAATTTATTGGTATAACTCTATCGGCACATATATAATAAATACCCCTAAATATAACGTTACCAGATGGTTTGCATGTCTTGAGTATTCCTTCTGAAGAAAACAATAATTTTCACCTTAACTAATAAACACTTTCGAAGCATTAGCGATTTAAGGCAGGATCGCCACGTGATTATTTACGGCTAATCGTTTTGCCACAAGCCATGGTTTAGTCTTTCACACAATTGAAAGATGATCGGTTGGTTAGTCAAGTTCCTGGGCCTGTATGAAAGACTATCGGCGTTACTTTTAACATTGGAGTAAAAACAACAGCTGTAATTTAACGTTTTTTCCTTTAAATATCTAACTTATAAAAATGCATACATTTGTGCCTATTTTTTATAAAAATGCGCCTGGGATTCTTGAGAATTATATTCTTACAATTAGGAACCCTCTAACTCTACCTCAACAAAGAAGCCTACGCTGGACATTGAAACGAATACGTAGATTGCTGACCGCGCATTAGTGGGTTTGCGAACATTGATCTCTATAACAATGGATTGAAACCTGGGCTTCTGTAATTGAAGCACTGATGGCCATATTGGTCATCCCACAAAGAGCCCAAGCAGGTGTTTGAAAGAAGCCGGTCATTTATACAAATTTTTCCCATTGAAATGTGGATAAGCGAACAGATACAAACAGACTACAGATTCAAGCCAATTCAGTGGGCTCATTGTATTTTGCGCTATGGGTATTGGCCTGTCTCAAAAAAAACGTAAAACACCCGGGATACAACTTCTGTTAAAACATGTTGTCTCTGTAATGGTATTGTGTTCGGGTAACCACGATTCCCGCACCGTTGCTGCCTTCTACTGTTTGTGTAGCCATCCATTGTATATAGTATCAGTGGTTACAGTGCGAACTGCGATAAAACTAATATTACGCGACCCCTTATCATTTCGACGTTTTCTCATGGATGGTTAGTGTTTAGCCAACTAAAAACCTTTGTTATCACAAAATATATCTAAACACCCCTCTTACCCTTTTTCTCAAATCTCTGAGGTTTTAAAAAGTGGTTTTTTTTTTGCAATAAAAATTCAAACAACTCGCTCCTATCCTTTCTTTTTCTGTGCTCAACGAATTTCAAAAGGATGAGGCTTGTTGCAAACTTGCATGTGATATATGCGCGTATGGGATATATTTTCGCTGGCTTCTGTGTCGGTATTGCATACGGCGTTGTAAATATACCACATGGAATAAACAGTAGCTTCCGTGATCGTTGTACAGTTGTGTGTATATTGGTCGGAATAAATCTGGATTTTTTCGCAAGGAATACTCAAATGGCCATGAAAACCATCTGGTACGTTTTATTTAGGGATATTTCATTATATATGTGCCGATAGATTTATACCAATAAATCACTTTAACAGGTCTATATGACTTCTGCATATCAACACTATATTTGAAATTGTGTATCGGAAATGTGGGGCAAGTGACAACACTTTCTGAATCGTCCTCGTAGATCGTATACATCCTATGCCACAACGATCAACAATTGCTTGAAGAATCAAACATTGACAACAATTATTGCTTTAATTGAATTTGTTATTTTTACGCGTGTACGCAAAAATAACAAATTCAATTAAAGCAAAATAATTTTAGTAACAATATTAACCAATAAAGTATGACCGGTTGACCCATTAACTTAAATAAGTTCAAAAGGGGAGTGAAAAAATAATTTGATATGCTGCTCATTAGTATTTAATATGCGTACGAAATAGGTCTCTAACGATGGGAGTGTGTCAAAAGGGTTTGAAAGTTGAAAATAATTTGTTTGTTTTCATATTTTGTTAGTTGATATCTAGGGCATTTGTTCAGTAGATACTAAATTACACTGTAAAACGCTATAACTCTCAATGTTGCATCGACATCCTATTAAATTGGTACTCATTTACCATCGAAACACGTCTCGTATAATATAATGGAGTCATAAATGGACGACGACGACGACAAAGACAATGACGACGACGACGACGACGACGACGATGATGATATCTTTTTATTATATTAGAACAACATCAGTAGAAATAGAGCTATATTGTAAAGTTTCGTTTTGGTGTTTCATTGGCAATCCTCTTTACAACATAGCTTCTGATATCATCATGACCAGGACTCTTATTTTTATTAAACTTGATAAATGATCTTGTTAACTATCTCAATAACTATTGGTTTCCTAAAAATACACTTTTGTAAAATTTCGTTGAGATATTCGAAATAATGTGTGCTCATAGTTGTACCTTTGAAGCTAATTTTGGTCGAACTCAACAGAAAATTGTTAAATGCATTGATATAGTTTGAAGGTCGATAACAGGAATGCCATCTTCCGATTTAAATTTACTTTGATGTACATTACCGTTTTCATGGCTATAATCTTATGGTTTCCCAGTCTGTTTTACATTATTTCGTGTTTCTTCCTTTTTTCTGAAAGTATACCCGCTTACACCTTCGAATAAAGGAATGGCGTTTGTTTTGAGAAGTTTTGAACTTGTTTTTAATTTGGGATCGTAAATATTCGTTACATAGTTTGTTTTTGTCATTATACTTTTCAAAATACCTTTAGAATCCACGAGGACTGTGGAACTTGCCTTTCGTTTACGCCAAACCTTTGGTGTATTCAGGTGTTAGTGTGTTATTCGGATGAACAACATAATTACAAAAGATAGAAGAACATCACATATCCCACACGGACCTTCGATAATAGGTAAAATAACAAATGGGGAGTAAGAAAACAAAGCATCCAAAAGGAAACAAACGACACAAAACTGGGAATTTCTAAAGAAATGATAGTCAAGCCTGCATATTGTTTCAGTAAAAACCACAAAGGATCTTCAGGAAACACAACATCAACACAGAGCGATGACACCACACAACACAATAAGAGACTACATCCGAAAGACATTGGTCAGGACTCATTGATCAACTGCAAGAGTTGTGACAAATCATATGTAGGGCAAACAGGGCGGCCAATGTCGGCCATTTGGGGTAAGGTTCAAAGAACACAAACAGATGCTGATAACGTCTCCAAAAGAAAATTGGGAAGAGCCAAAGTCAATGACGCCAATCAACAACTCAGCAGAACTGAAGAACAAGAGAGCGATATGAATCTGGGAATGAGACTAACACTAGCTCTCCAGGGGAACACAGTGGATTGAGACACTTGTGATCACGCCATTGTCAAGGTTGGCGAAAGCTCAAGCGCGCAGTTTCTGGATTTGCATGATTTGTAAAACAGATAACATCATAAATAACATCATTTGTGTTTTCTTTGTTGTTTCTACTTGTACTTATATATTTCTTTTGGTAAATTGTATTTTGTCCTGACTCGTATTTGATTAACCCATGTTTTGGCTTTGTAATGTATTTGTTTCTTTTTCAATGAATTGCATGTTACCAATATTCTATTATTATTGACACCAAAACCTATTTACACCAAATCACTATCATGCGTGAACGTTGACCAGTATTAGGGTCTGTCATGCATGGGCTTATTGTTATTCCTTTATTGTTTATATGTTTTGAATTGGTTTCAATAAAGTGATGATTAATAAACAAATAATTGTCTCGTTAGTTAGGGTGTTTTAATGTCTATTCCACTATTTTCGTTGTAGTTATATTACTTCATATAACCTTTGTAATTTCCTGTTTATTACAACCCCGCGCTCTTCGTTTTAGATTCCTATCTATCTTTTCTCTGTATTTCCAATACTTTGAATAAGCTTGTATATTTTGATGTTTAAATGAAACCAGCAATTTCCATGACTTGAACATTAATGGGTAAATTGCAACAGTACTATTTACACCAAATCAATAATGCGTGTGAACGATTGACCACAAGAAAGCCAGACTCCATGTTGCAGCTTATATTGTCAAAATGATTTTTTTTTTTTACACTTATACTCAAAAACCAATCAAGAGCAACATTTCTAATGCTGACAGTTTAAACGATATTTAATTTTTAATCTCACAATGTTTCCTCTTGGTAGACTTCTGTAGAAGAAACACTTAAATGATGTTTTGCAGTTCTTGAACAAACATAATTGCAGAAACAGCTGCGATGTGAAAAATAGTTATATACGTCTTTGATGAATAGAAAGATAACTTATCGTTTGAGTTTGTGGTTCTCGAGCGATTATGAGGAAAAAGGTCCAACTCTCATTTTGACAATAAAAAAGTTGCAAAAACCAAATGGGCAGGGTCTGTCCGGGAGAATCCGCTGATCGCAAAAAAGACCATGTTAGGATCTGCCTTTTCAGCTTATTGATTTGCGTGGATTTGAAACTGATGCAAGGTACCCAGATGTGTACGGCCAGGCCTTTGTGGTTTTATTCAGATAAGTATAACTTACTTACCTGGGTTCGACATTGAATTGTGCAAATAAAAAAACTATTTTTTCTCAGATTTCAAATTTGCTCTTTTAAGAGACTTCTTTTGAATTTTTACCAAACCCACAACAAAATGGGTAATTTACGTTTTGAAACCAGCCTGTCTGTTTTAAATTCAGTTTTGCTGAGTTGGTGAGATGTGTATGCGGTTTGACTTGCGTTTTAAGGAGTGAGACATTGGAGGGTCTGAGGGAGGAAAGTTTCGGAAAAGGGACGAAGGCTTTTGAGAGTAAGGGTCTGAAGTAAACCATGGAAAGACAACATGGCTGGTGAGTGGGGGGAGGAGGGAGGTTGGAGGAGTAGGTAGACCATGTGGGGTATGTGGTAAGAGAGTAAAAGCAAATCCAGTATGGTGTGAGAAAATGTGGGAAATGGAATCCATGGGAGATGCCCCACAAAAATGAAACGAGAGTGACCCCTAGTTTGGAAAAGAGATTTTGTGATGTAAAGATGTGAGAAGGGAGCTGTAGGGATGGTGCGAACAGCAGGAGGAAAAGTCGTGTGATGAGGTGGAGTGGGTCATGAAGGAGTTCACATACCTAGGGATAAGGTTAGTGGGGGGGTGGAAGAGACAGTGCGATGAGAAGTGAGGTATGGGTGGGGGTGAAGTTTAGGGAATGTGGGGAGTGATTGCAAGGGAAAAGATATCTTTGAAGATGAAAGGAATGGTGTACAGAGTTGTGTGATATCGGTGATGCTGTATGGAGTTAAACACTTTTCCAAGTGTTGACATTTAAAATGTCATTCATTGATCCTCTTCTAGCAGATTGACGCAACAATTCTCTTGCCAATTGGTCCAAGTAGTGGTGGGTAACTATTCGAGTTCACTCAGACAATATGTTGCGTATGCCAAGAAATAATCAGGAAAATATGGATGAAAATGTTTTGTACGGTCTGTGGACACAAACGAATATTCACTACTTTCAGAAACAAATCTTGCGATTGATATCTTGAAGGAAATAAAACATTTGTTTAAATACACAGTCATGACAGCAATTTTGAAGGGATTATAAGATTTATCAAACCTGATAATGCACAAATTCATTTCACCATTTGAACTTGGTCTTAGGTACAAAGTTGTCAACTTACAGGATTTTTGTCAAATACTAACAAAGTACCATAATGTCAAACTTTTCTACTAAAGAGCAATGTTTGCTGATGTTGTATTCAGCTCTTGGTTAACATCCCTTCTTATGTTTATTGTTTTGCAACTCAAAATAACGGCAGCAAATTAGTGGTATGAACTTCCACGGTGCAGAATATTCACCAAATTGTTTAACTAGCACCGTTTTTTTTCCTGTGCGGCAATCAATGAATGACTATACCAATGTATAACATTCGCACAATACTACAATCTATAGCTAATCGATAAAAAAGAAGAACAATAATGATGTAAAACCTATATGATTATAGTACTTTTAGGACATTATTGAATAGGTCCAAAGTCTTATTTCAACCTAGAACAGCGTAAAAAGCTGTGGTTTTCATAGTGCATTTCTTGAATGAATTTCTAGGGATACCCTTAGCCGATAATTGTTATGGCCCTCGGCACTTTGGCAGATCCCGGGGTAGAACTGGCAACGATCATATTTGAAGCCCGGTGTGAAAGCAGATATAGTCCGGGGCGGGAGCCAGAGTCCGGGGCTCCTAGCCGATTAACGGAATAAAGCGTGATGAACTAATGTTCCGTAAAGAGTTCCAACGGAATCGATTGCCATATTGTTCACCATTGTTCCCGCGGATATGAGTACGCCGTGTGACAATGTGGTTTACTTCTACACCTGGTTTTCAATATGCTCCAAAATGAGGAATATATGCCGCCAAGTAATCTTCATGGCCAACCCGAGAAAAAAGACCAGTCGCTAATCAGGCTAAAAACCTGGTAAATGCAAATCATATTGTACAAACCTGGGTTAGACCATGCTTAGCATATTCGATTCTTTCAACATGTTTTCGTATTCTTAAAGGAGTCCAGGAAATGAGATTGATAAACTTAGTCCAAATCTTTTGACGGGGATTCCATTCCAATAAACAGGGCACAAAAAAAGAATATACACCAGTGACATCATAGTGAAACTAGTGATTTTCAGTCAGTGCCATGAATAGATTCACACCAGTTCACCTGGAATTTCTATACTCTCTGATAAAATCAATAGTCACTTAATGATGTCATCGCCAACACAAAATATTGAATGCTTTTCTCGACATCCTTGTAGACTTGACACAAAACCAAAAACCCCACATCAATTCTATTTGCGTTTCCTGGGCCCTTTAAAGGGTTAAAAATATTGAGTCATATTTGTCAAAATCCACTTCTTTTAAATTTCACTATTAGTCCCGGCTACAGACACATTGATAAACTAATATAAAACCCTAATGTTATTAGTATATAGCGTTTTTCAACGGTTTCTAAACCAGATTTTATGTGATTATGAATCCGATGGATGACAGACGAGAAACCTTGAGAATTGTTGTAGAACCGAAACAATCAAAATGGCCACAAAACACAGAAAACATTAATTATGTTTCAATCAAAAGTTGTAATTTTCAGCCTGCTCGTTTAGTAGAAGATTCAGGGAAATATTTACATTATGATTCTGGTATACCACGCATCAATTAATCAATATGGTGCCAATATAAAAAAGTGTGATCGTGATCTTCTTTTGATTGCAGTTGGTAATCTACACTGGTGTTTTTTTATAGTCAAGAAATTGAATTTTTAAAACCATAAGACATATTTTTCAAAATATGATTATAAATTCCTTCATTTTAGCGTCCAAGATGGCTTCCGATACCCTAATATGCCTCTAATAATTGATAAATGTGTCTAACCTAGTACTGCAATGTTTGCGTACGTCAATCAGATCAGTTTACATATCATTAGGTAATCAGAGCAAATGATACACGTAAGATTCCATCCAAGCGGGTGTCCAAATATGGCTGGAAATGGCACTTACTAAGCGGTGAAAAATTCAATCACTAATAGTCTAGAGATATGTGTCTCCTTGGTTTTAGTAGGCAACCTTTGGTATCCACATTGGGATATTTGGTGAATAACAACTCAAAGACACTTAAGATAGCCTTACTGGGATTTTTGGAAGTGATAATCCAACTAAAAACCATAAAAAATATATATTTAGCGTACATCGTGAATGAATCACTGGCCTTTACTGATTGACATTTGCAGCCATATTGAACGCTCATCTAGGATGCCACCTTACAGATATCAATCACTTTGTTTATGCTATGATATCGTAACTGCTCTGAATGAGTTATAGTGACATTCACATACATTACAGCTCTTGGCTATATGTAGTAATGAATTTTGCCATTTTGGAGCCATCTTGAAGGGTTTAGTGATTTGAATATCAAATTTTTGAAAGCTATTCATAATCGTCTCAATCAACATATTGATTGCTAAAGCATATGGATAATCAGTTACCATCCTATGGTCAAAAGTAGATAAATATCAGATGATTTGTTGTATTGGCGGCCATATTGAATTTCTTAATTAGGTGGTTAATGAATCATACTTTAATTGGTCACAATGGACGTTTTGAAATACAATTTTGATCAATTAACAAATAATGAGTTTTTTAGTGTTTTGGTGGCCATTTGGACTTTTTGCGTTTCTTTGAAAATGCTCAAGGTTTTTCATCTGGCATCCATCGGATTCAGATTCAGCAGGAAAAACTGGTCTAGAAACCGTTGAAAATATATATATGGCTACATGGTCTGTAGCCTGGACTATATCTTCAGCTTATCAATGTCAGAAAAGTTATTTTTCACATAGCTGAAATCAATATTCGTTTGCTTGTTTCTGCATTCGGTCATTAACATTTTAATCAAAAGGAGTTTCTTACGTTTCAAGTTGATACATTTCTTATTAATATAACCTTTCATTCTTTTCAAGTAATTTGTCAATACATTTGGGGCAGGGCACACACACACATCCTTTTTTTTTCACAAAAGACATCAAACATCCGATACGAATTTATTGCACACAAAACGAGAAACTAAACGGCATTAGTTGGCCAAAACATTAACTTTTAAATTCACAATGTAAGCAAGTGGGTAGGTGATCAATAATAAGTCCTGATTGATAAGAGTGTCATTTACTGGATTACCGATAGTATAACAAAACTAGCAGTATTTCACACATTGAAAGAAATGTTGCATACAGAGTGTGTATTGAATCCATCCCACAATTCACCAATTTTATAGGAAGTTTCACCTCAATAAGGTCATGTGATCCCACAAAATTCATATTCTTAACTCGTAAAACCCTGACTTTTACACTGATTTTAGCCCACAAAGCACTGGTACCAAGGAGGTATCATGAAATATGTTGTACATTGCAATGCATTATGGGATTGATTCAAAAACACCCTCTACTGCACACAAGAGATTCACACAAACTGTGTCAGCAATTCTGACTCCAGGGATGAAGTTAATTAACGCAACCTCGTTGCGTTTGATTGACACGCGTTCAGTATTTGATTGACAGCTGTTACACTGCAAATATGTTGGGTAAATGCGTTATACTGAACGAACGTTGGTTCAAATATCAACAGAAACAAAAGTTGGGTAAAAATTGTAACCAACATAATTGGTCAATATAATTATAATTCAATTATTAAAAAAAATATTCAGATATTGTAGGCCTAAAATCTTTTATTATCAAACCTAACACATACTGGCCATGAGATACCACAAATTATGCAGTGCAGATTTTATGATCGCTCGGTATAAAGCAACCGACCATTTTTACCACAGCAAGGTATTTGCCCAACACCACTTTTACCCAACAGATTTGCAGTGTAAATTCACCAGTTTAAATCGTTATGCCGGTGCAACATTGTCATTATCTCAGATAGACAAAAAAAAAAGCAAACTTTGTGCAAAAGTATCGATGCCACATTTTATAGTGCAATTGTATTTATAGATTTCGTTAAGACTTGATGAAATAGTATAGGAGCTAATAGGCTTATACACATGGACGCGTATTCCATGGAAAAAGCTTTTCAATGAAAGAATTGTGTCGATTGGATAATTAGGCTTTATTCCGATATTGAAAAGCGTCTTCCATGGAATAATACTCATACGAACACACTCTATAGCGACAGACTTAAATTATCGCATAGGAAATGGAAAATACAGAATAGAGAAAACTATGGCCACTTTTCACATCTATACTTTATCGCCGAGTTCTGTACACCTTTAATTTACAGTTGTTTACGTTTTTTAATTTCTATTAACACAATTTACATTTGTATACTATATGAATGTCTGTCAGTCAATATTTTTAGATCCCTTAGAGTTCTTAGTATATTTGTAGATCCTACCTTTACCTTCAGAAAAAAAACAAACAAACAAGGAAACAAAAGTCAAAACTAATGTCAAAATACAAATGCACAAGACATGCGCAAAATTGTAAAGGAAATGTTGTTCTATATATTTGCTTTGCACAAAGTCAAAGTGTAAGCTAGTGTAGGTTGCTGTTCGTTTACATTTTGTCCTCTAACACCTTTGTCGTCGATGTGTCGTGGCTTGAAATGACATCTTTTTCCCGTTTTCGACAGCCAAGTGATCGAAAAAGGGCATCTCGATAACGTGCGTTAGTGACGTTATATATCACAGGATTTATTGACGCATTGACGCAGTTCATAGATGTCCCTACCCAGATCAAAGTTGAAGCCTGGTCGTCGGTAAGGAGATCGAGTTTTCCATCGCTTAGATTCTCCACCACATCCTCAAGACAGTATAACTGAAATGGCAACAAACACAAGAAAAAGGCTGTGGCATTAAACACCAGCATTCGAGTAACTTGACGATTGACTATCTGTATTTGAGATTGCTGGGAACCTTCAGCGAAGCTCTTCCTTTTCATCAGATTCTTCACAATCATTGTATACAGAAAAACGTTGATACAGAAAGTTATCACGAAGCACGTCGGTTGGAGGATATAAGGATAATTCCAATAAACAGGTGAAACCGATAGGCAATAATACACATAGTTTGGGAGATGGTAGTACTGTTCGCGGTCCGGCCATATGATACAGTAGCGTACAGCAAGACTTCCGTTAGGCGCGACACTTGCAGCCAGGAGAACTGCAACGATCCAAACAGTTGCTATCAATTTAGCCGTGCGTTTTTTGCTGTTGAAAGACTTATGTTTAAGCGAATGGCAGATTGCTAAATATCGCTCGTAGCTTACCAGATTCACCACTCCGTTGGAGGCAAAATAGGGAAGATACAAAACAAAATCCATCAGGACGCAGCCGACATCTCTATTGTAAGGAACGGCAAAGAGATAAGGTGACTTCGCGGTTGTCCAGGTGTAGCGAAGGGCGATGAAAATGACGAAACACAGATCTGCAAGAGAAAGGTTGGCCAAATAAAAATTGGTCAGTGTTCGCATGCTTCGTACGCGAATTAAAGTGAAAAGGAACGCAACGTTACCGAGCAATCCCAACGCTAAAATAAAGGGCATGATATATGTTGTGATCAGACTCACAGACTCGGGAAAGAACATGCTTTTGAAAATAATGTCATCAGGAACGTTTTCGAAGTTCAGAGTGGTTGCACACTCTGTATCATTCTTCTTGACCTCAGAAGTAGACGCGATGGAGGTACTGGCATTTATAATAGTGGAGTAGAAAGTCGTATTTGGAAATGAATCCATGACTGGTAGATGTCAGCGGTCCACAATCTATGCTCTGAAAGGAATTGGTCGATATCTGCCTCACGTGCGAGGTTTTGGTGATTTCGTATTCCACTACTTACGGACGCTAAAACGACCAAAGTTACCAAGAGCAGCTGCATGACATACTCACTGCAGGTTTTATACTCACATGACATGCGCGAACTATATACTCCTAATAGTCATAATCAAGTCACGTGTGAAGAACCTGGATTGAAATCGATGAATTGAATCGAATTTAAATGACTTCAATTATGGTAGACGTTTCATATAAGTCCCATGGATGCAAATGAGGTATTACAATTATTGATTCCGTCATGTGCTGTATGACGTTGTGCAGTAGCGCTTGACGGAATGAATGGCAATACTTCATGTGCATCAATGAGAC
>JAMKCH010043389.1:0-88723 GCA_023653785.1 Ophioderma brevispina
TCTGTCCGTCCATCCGTCTGTCATGGCGTCCGTCCATCGGTCTTTCTGCTGTCAGTCTGTGTTAAACTGCTTGATGTACGATTTCTCTGGAGTGCCGTAAAAGGCTAGATGATGTAACCTTGGTGGAAGAAGCGGGTTATGAGTTCTCGACCCCGAGTATATTTTGGCGTAAAATATGCGGTAATTGTGGGCCGCCAGCGCTAGCTGGCATGGACCACTAGCAATCCATTGTGCTGTGTATGTGAGGGTGTTGTGTGGTGTTTGTGTGATGTGTGTTAAATTGACCTCAATTGAAAAGTTATTAACTTCAATTGGAACCAAACTTCTGTCATGGGCACAATGGGAGCACTATATGTTGATGAGGTCAAAGGTCATGTTGAAGGTCAAAGGTCATGTTGAAAGGTCAAAGGTAGTTGAAAGGTCAAGGTCAGTGAAAGGTCAAAGGTCATTGTCTGAAAGGTAAAAGGTCAGGTTGAAAGGTCAAAGGTCATGTTGAAGGTCAAAGGTCAGTTGAAAGGTCACAGGATCATGTTGAAGGCAAAAGGTAATGGTGACAGGTCCAAAGTCATGTGGAAAGGTCCAAGGTCATTTGAAAGGTCAAAGGTCAGTGAAAGGTCAAAGGTAATGAATTGAAAGGTCAAAGGTCATGTTGAAGGTCAAAGGTCATGTTGAAAGGCAAAGGTCATGTTGAAGTCAAAGGTCATGTTGAAGGTCAAAGGTCATGTTGAAAGGTCAAAGGTCATGTTGAAAAAGGGCTTAAAAATGTAAAATTGATCTAAATTGAAAACTTGAAGTTCAATTGCAACCCCAAACTTTGTAATCGATGCACCATGCGATCCCTCATATGTGATGAGATCAAAGGTCCCGTGCCAGGGTCAAAGGTCATGGGGCGGCCCACAGCTTATTTATTCTTGTGTCTGAAATAGCGAGCGCGAAAGACCGAGAACGCGAAATTCTGGTTTTACGATCTATTTGCATATTAAGTTACGAAAATTTCCTCAAAGCTTGTGTAAAAGTTGCTGGAGTTCAGTAAGGGCTATTATGATCTAACTTGGTGGAAGGAAGTGGGTTGAAGAGTTCTCAACCTGATTTTGGGCATATAAGTATGCAAATGAGCTAATATATGCAAAATCAGTGTAATTGCTATATTTTTGAAATGGACAATGGATACACAAAATCTTTGCTGCATGAAAGCTTGTATTGGTGTGCATCTTTTTTGCAATTGAAGTATGTAAATTAGCTAATTAAACAAACATTATGATAATGCTGTATCGCTGAAAGTGAGCCGCCAGTGTGGAAATTCCCCTGTTTAGCATAGCAAAAGTGCAGGATACAATACTGGCAATTTGGGGTAATTTAATTTTAGAGCAATTTTTGTAATTGATTACCTGTAGGCAGCTTACTTATTTTGGTTATTTAATCGTAACAATAAATGAAGAGATAACTTATATGAAATTTTCATGTCAAAGCACTTTTTATTCCTGAAATTCAAGCTTTTTGTGAAAAAATGGCTTAAATCGCATAAAAAAAATGGGACAATTTTGTAACAGAAACTATGAATCAGCAGTATCAATTTAGTTAAATTTCTACAAATGAATGTTCTGTTGTAGATGTTCATTATTGACTGAAGTATCACATCCTAGAGACTCGCTTTTAAATAAAGCTATATTTCCTGGAAAAATCGACTGAGGTTGTACCGTTTAATGTTGTAACATTTGGTGTCCACCCATTTGTAGCATATTACTTGTATTAATTAACCTTTTTAAGGCTTAACCAAACAGAACTATTATGGTACTGTAGTAAAAAAGCATAGGTTAATTAAAAAAATCCGCTTCATACAACCTTTGCAAAATGCAAATTTTATTCTGCGATTTTGTACCATCTTTATCATTTTGGTGTCCATCTGTTTACTACATACAACAACCTCTTTGTGTCTAATGGTAAAACAGGTGCAGTATTTTACTCTGTTAAAGTTATGTTGCATTTCACAACTGTTGTACCACTAACACACCCTAATTGGGAATTTCTGTCAGTTAAAAAAACAAACAGTCTGCATCATTTGATCTTAGTGTAATTACGTTTAAATGGTGTCACATATGGCATGTTACTACTTTTGCGTTAATACAGGTTGTTACACAATGAAAATGAAGTTGATAGCTGACTGGATGAATTAAACATACAGTCGGGAATTTATAACATTGCATAAACAGACAACCTCTTAAATACTTGAAGAACCATCTGTCATACATGTGATTTAACGTTAGTAACATCGGACACCAAGCGAATGGGAGTATTGGTGCCCACTCCAAAATATCTATACTGCTTCAAGAATATATATCTTTTTAATGAAAATACTTAATTATTAATTAAGCATTATGGCACTAGAAAACAAATCAATATGTAAAACCGTTTTTAATTTCATGAATACTTGATTTCTTTCCCCACCCCCCCCGATTTGGTGTCCTCATGTAATGGTACTTACGTAAAATGTTGAGTGAACATTATTAATATTTTAATATTAAACTTGTTGAAAATCAATTATGTGAAGTCCCTGTGAACACAGTGACGTAACTTTCAATTACAAAGCAATTATGGTAATCAGTATATCAGTAAGTTTTGAAATTAACCCGGCATCAAAATGATTGGATAAGTGATGCATTATCTTATGTGAGTTCCGGGTGTCCCACTTTGTAAATCCAACAAAATGCCAATTTTTAATTTTTTCAAAAAAAAAATCATATCAACAGCCTAGACAATCATAAAGATGCCAACAATCTAACATAATTATAACTATCTCTAAAACTTGGGATGGTGGCTTTACAGTACAAAATAGACACCATGTTACTACGGAAATGTATCCCCACCCCCATTCTCATTAATCATTGTGTAAAAAGTTGTTCATAGGTTATCTTCTCATGAAGGGGGGTTAATAAACTGTCTTGCATTTACGATGTGATGTTTTCCTGTTATCATTGCAGCTGACATGGGCTTTTGCCAGACTATTCAATGCCCCATTGAAGCCATTGGTGACCTGGATCCAGTGGTGGTGACATTCTGGTACAGGCCCCTGAACTCTACTAGGAAGCTAGATTATCAAAGGCAATCGTGGAGTACTGTTAAATTTGGTAATTTTGCACATTAATTTTTCGAGCAGTTAATTTTTTTGCTGCACTTAGCCTGGACTGGTCAGATCAGGTTTCCTTTGAGGGCCCTCGACTGTCCCAGGGACGAGTTGTCGGTGGCTAAAAACGTCACCCCCATTGGGTTTCTAAGGAAATCTGATGAGGAGGGTACTGGTTTTACCTGGTAGAAGACAAGAAGTTTTCTACCTACAAGGCGTTCAGCTTGGAGAGCTAATGGTTGCCATCCAGCACATGCTGCCTGCATGGTTGGGCGTGTTTGCCCAAAGGCTAGGCCCAACTGCCAGAAGGGCATTCCGGTAATTATCTCTTGCTCAATAAATCCTCACACAGCAGTTTGCTGAGTGAGGGTGTATCCGGCCACCCCGTTAGCGGGGACAAACCGGATTTAAAACTTTGGTTTTTTAAACTAAACACCTCTCAATTTTGATGTGATTTCAATTTTGTCAGCTACTACATAGACTTGCGTACAAAATAAACATTTGTGTATTCTTAATTTCGCGCTTAGAAGTGTGCAAAACTTAATGTAGTGCGATTTCCACTATTAACGTAATTGCAAATGTTTTTCCACACAAGGAATTCAAAATAAGAATATAAAGTCGGTCTTCAACCAAAGGCATCATCAAGAAAAAAGTTGTCAAGCCTCAGCAAGTGATTGGTGAAGAATTATTGAAGCCTATTTCGTTGTACAGGTTTCCTGGGTTTGGACAATGTACCAACACCAGTGTTATAGCTACGCCGGTCGACGGCGGTTAGTTGGGCACAGGACTCGATTTGACCGGCAGTAGGCTTAAAATTGGCTCTACCGGACGGAAAAAAAAATATTTTTTTTCGCAATTAAGTAATGGAAAATCGCAATATTAGCTTATATTACCAAGGGGATTTCCAACTACCGTATACTCGATTTACCCGGCTACTTCAATTGGCTGGCTATAACCCTGCCAATCTGCTTGCATCCCTTTTATTAAAATTGATCTTAAAGGGCCGTTGGTCCGAGTGCTAATAGCCTCGTCCCCAGGACCCCAGATTTACCGGAAGTGGTCACAATTTTGGTATCTGAAGAAGATATTTTTCATTCCTATCCCTTTGAAATCTTCTTCTTGCGTTTGAGGATGTTGGTTTAGAGGTTGATTGCCATTTGGTCTAATCCCATTGGCCATTTAGTCAACTTCATCTAACCCATATGCCCGTATTCACAAAGAACTTAGACCTGGCTTAACTCTTAGTACAGGACTTCCTTAGTCCAGGACCAAAGGTCATCTAGATGGATCTATTTTGTAAAAAAGAATATCAAGGAGAAAACAATGTGAAGTAGGCTTAAGTTCTCAACTTTGCGTGTTACCTGTACTTTCTACCTTTGTATTGTCAGCAGAAAAAGCTAATATAGGAAAGAAGATGAATTTTGAGAGTCTCCTACTAGGACTGAGTCCACCCTTTTCCCCCCCCCCTTTTTTCACCCTCCATGGGACTAAGAGTTTAAGCCGACTAAATTCTTTGTGAATTACGGGCCATAGTTAATACCAATTTGCCCTCAGAGAGTCCTTAAACTACCTGCACACTGAACAAGACCCGCAGTACACGTTTTTGTTTTGGTTCTCCAATTTGCATGGTGTGGAATGGGCTGGAGCAGGACATTTATTGCCAAATCTTATGAAAACCACCAACCACATTACTACAGCTACCAACAGCTATCCGAAAAAAAATGAACAAAATACTGGCCAAGGCAGGCCATTGAAAACCAGAATGCGTAAATAATCGATACAGAAATCACGAACCGTTGGCCAACCTTCTGGACGATCCGATGGATACAAATCTGAACGCATGTTTGGAGGCGAATTCCCCACCCGGAGCAAAACTCCAAAGCAGTAGGCTACTATAGACCATGGTAAAAAATGAAAAAAATGCTGTGTTCAGACCCCGATCCCCGTCAAAACACACCAGCATGGCTGCCAAGGGGGCTGCATGACGTCATGCCAGCCCGACACACCTAACCTATGCGAGGACCCCTGGGACAGACCCAGGCTGGAATTTTCCAGGGCACCGACCCTGGTAGCGAACCTCACTCCCTAGCCCAACCCCGGGTGGGGGGGGGGGTGGGAGGGATTTTCACGACGTTTCAATCTGCGTCAACCAAATTTTGACGACTTACTAAAAAGAAAAAATTGCGGAGAAAGAAAAACCAGTGCTAGCTGACTCGATTTTGCAGCTCCTGATTGGTACCCGCGCCTCAGTAAACCGAAGCTTGCTGCAACCCACGACATGATTGGTGCAGTGCATACAAAGTGGGGCCTGTTATGGTTGCCGTCACACTCAACCCGTCCCCACGCAGGGACTACCACTCAAGGGCGACATTACTCAAATGGCTGGGACTGGGGAGTGTTCTTTTTGAATAGGCCCACTTACCCCCCCGGAAACAGACCAAAAAAACCCAAAGCCGATCAGGACAGGACTCCGAGATGGCAAATTCCCGTTTCTGAGTTTGCAAGATGCCAAATAAAAGATGCATTGTCTAATAACCCCATTTAGTGTAACAAACAAATTTATTTAACAACAGCATGTCTAATATCCATTGGTCTAAGGCCCATGTGTCCAAGGCCATTTGCCAACTACCATTTGGTCTAATTCCCATTTGGCTAATATCCATCTAGTTATAATATCCATTAGCTAATATCCATTTGGTGAATTCCCTTTGGTATTACTCCAATTTGGTCTAATGTCATAGGTCTAATAGCCATCTGGTCTAATATCCATTTGGTTCTATTCTACCCATTTGGTCTAATATCAGTGCTCTAACTGTAGTAGTAGTAGTAAAACTTTGTATTCAGGGGAACTCAAATCGTTATACAAATGGCTCCCATGAGACCCGGAACACATATATAATACAAAGTGAAAAATTAATAAACATTTATACATGTTATGTACAATACATGAGTTTATGTGATAATGTGGGAAACAGATTAATTAGAACAGCATAAAATAGATATTTCAATCAAGGTTGCCTTAAAATACGTAAACCAAGGAAAAAGATACAGCAAGTATCATTGGAACTGCAATAAAATAAAACAGCAACGCATAAAAACAAGATTCAAAACACAATATGAGATTTAAATGTGGTAACATTCTATCTGAAACATTTGGCGGACAGGGCGTGAAAGATTCTTACACATTGAAGAACCTCTGTATTGGAATGCCGTTTTCCAGGTATGATACTCCAAGTCGGATGACTAGTGTATTACATGATTGGCTACGAGATTTTGGGTGTGAAATATAGAAGTAAAATAAATGGTGATGAGTAAGTAAGAAGGGCATCATTTGAAACATTTAAAGACAAGGAGCATAATATGTGCCTCCCTCTTTCACTTAATTTATCAACCAAGGTTGACTCATCATTCACTAATAGGTTTACGAAGCAGCAGAAGTAGCACCCGGGCAAAGTTTGTTTTGAAGAATTTGGAAGAGAATTGCCTAGTTTCAAAATATGCAGTTGACCAAACTGGAATGCAGTAATCAAATGTGGAAAAATCAAGGAATGGCAAGCAGATTAAGAGTAGCTGAGGGGAGATAAAACTCAACCCTCGAATAAACACCAAGGCGTTTAGAAAAATAGAGGAGATATAATCCAATATGATTATACCAAGTTAGTTGGATCGAAAATGACACCACGTACTAAAACTTGTCGACTCTATCAGTAGTGTCATTACAATAAGTAAGAGAAAAGTTTGAAAATTGCCTCAAACCATGTTGTCCAAAATCATGTACTGGGTTTCTTAATATTTAAGGTAAGCTTGTTGGCTTCAAACCAATGCGCAATATTCAGCAAGTTATCTTCATATCAATTGGAGAGAATTTTGAGTCGGATGAACTAACAATAGAGTTGTTCATCAGTGTACATGACACATTTGCATAATACATAGGGAAGAGAGTTAGACCGAAATAATAAATAACAATGGACCCAAGGTTGATACTTGTGGTATGCCAATATTGATATTTCTAAAATCAGAATGAGTGGAAATAATATGTACAGCCTGAGTTCACACATAGATAAGATTTGACCCACAAAGATAGTATCAGTGACACATGTTTTTGAGTTTTTGAGGAGAAGGTTGTGGTTTACGGTGTCAAATGCCTTTGTAAGATCAAGAATAAGGCACCAGTTACTTTACTCTGATTCATATTATTTAATATGTAGTCCGAAACATCAATGAGTTGGTGGTAGTAGAATTGCTGTGTCTAAAACCAGATTGGCATTGAATTTAAAATGTATTTTCAGTCAAAAAATGTTAAAGCTGGTTGTGAACAGCACGTTCAATAAATTTTGAAAGAATTGCAAAAACAGATATAGCCTATAATTGGTAACATCAGATTTGTCACCATCCTTAAAAATAGGAGTCACTTTGGCATGCTTCCAATCATATGGAAAAGTTGGGTGTACAAAGAAAGATTACATATGTAGGCCATTGATTTACAGATAATAGGTGCAGCCCCCCCCCAATTCAAAAGCTTAGTAAAGTTACCAAGACCAGGTGATTTTGGTTGTCCATTTTACGAAATTTCATCCAGAACCAACTCTGGTGTCAATAATCAAAAATAAAATGAGTATTGATATTGCATTGCAAGGTATTTATTTATTTTCATCATCAACAATTACTAGCTAGGTTATTACCAATTGAATGTGAAAAATTCATTGAATTTATCAGCAACATCTTTAGTTATTATTAGAACTTGTTTCAGAATGCTCCTTAGGTTTATTGTTAGGTATCAATTTTAATAGTTGACCATAATTTGTTAGAATCATTGACATTCTCATTTACGGCATTACTACAGTAAGTCTTTCAGATACTTATTCATATTATTGGCCTTATTTCTTAACATCCTAGCAGTTTTCCAATAATATGAATTATTGGTTTTATGGGCCTTTTTTATAGAAGTAGTCCCTTTATCTGTTAGATCAATGAATCCTGATAATCCTTATGATCCATTCAGGAAGTGGTGAACCCTTAACAAGTTTCTCTTTTATTGGTGCATGGGTATCACATACATTATTGAACATGTCAGTCCAAACATCAAGTGCATCATTAACATCATCATGATGAAAACTATATTCCCAATTATAACTTTTAATAGCATTAAAAAATCTTTATCATTTAATTTATTTAGCGAACGGTACTTAATTGTTTTAGGAGGGACTTTAACTTTCCTATTTTACGAACTAAATATATTAGTGAGTGGTCACTGTGCCCAAGACTAGGTACCACCTGAAGATGAGCTACGATTGGTCTAATATCTACTTGGTCTATATGTCCACCTGGTCTAATATCTACTTGGTCTATATGTCCACCTGGTCTAATATCTACTTGGTCAATAATACTCATTTGGTCTAATATCCATTTAAAAACCCAAAATAATTGATCTTAAACATTGATTTCAATATTAGACCAGATGGATATTAGGCCAGATGGACATTAGACCAATTGGGGATTAGACCAAATGGGCATTAGCCCAAATGGGTATTAGACCAAACGAATATTTAGACCAGATGCATGTTAGACCAGATGAATTAGACCAACAAATGGGTATTAGACCAGATGGGTATTAGACCAATTGGGGTTAGACCAATTTGGTTATAGACTATATGGGAGATTACGATATGAGATTTAGAGCAGATAAAATTAGGCTACATGGCTTTAACTAAATGGTTATTAGCCTAAAATGGTGATTAGACTAAATGGTATTAGACCAATTGGAGATAGACAAAATGGCCATTAGACCAATGGGATTAGACCAAATGGCAAGTCACCGGTTTTTTTTAGATGTTATGAACGGAAATGTGCCCCATTTGGGCTCGACATAATAATTTTACACCGTATTCTATGGGGATTATGAAATCAATTTTAGCTTTCACATCCAAACAGGTTGAAATATCGGTGCAAAATATTACAGATGGGGGTTTAGGGTGAAGGCCATTTTATTAAGATGAAAAGGTCATCCCCTTTAATGTTATACCTTTCAGCTTTGGGCCGTTGATTTGACCTTAAGTGACGTGGAGCACAAATTTGTTTTTTGAACACGTTTTCGTGTAAAGTACATAACATTAAACCCCAAAATAGGCCTATGCTGATACCGGAATAATGGGCAATGGTTTAAAAGACACTATCAGGATTTATCAAAAAAAAAAGAGTCAAAATATTTGAAAATTGGCAGGAATAGCTGAAAAGTAAGGATGCCTGAGAATTCTCCTAAGTTACTTTTTCCACTGAAGAACTGGACAGTAAAGGAAGAAAACGGCAGTGTTCCATGATATGAATCTCCATTACAGTGTGTCGTAAGGTCCGTACGACCAGTAATGACTTCTAAAATTCCAATTTTGTCCTTATTAGGTTGTTTCTGTCTTATCATGGCAGGGTATGTTAGGAGACCTGTACTTGTTACACACAGGCAAAAAATTTGATTTTTTATGTTTTGCGATTTTTGATTAGCAAATCATTGATAGTGTCTTTTTGGCACCATATAAAGTAGATTTGAATGGTGAGGCCCCCATCGTGGTTGTGAATTTTACATAGCTTGTGCTGCAAAAATTGACCACAAAGGAACTTACTTGTGGTTGAAATAGAAATCACATCACAAAAAAATAAAACTTTTTGAGGACCACAACACTAAAACACTTTTAACGGACACTCAACATTTATAAAGGAGTCTAGGTTTTCTGACGACAGGGGCCACCCGCTACACCCATTGTGAACAAAAGCATAAAACTGTGAACAGAATCTTCAAATCCCAACAAATGAGGCACGTGCAATGGGATGTACACCATGCATAATAATGTCATATGTGATCTATTCCAACCAACTACTGACCCCACGGGGTTGTGCATGTACATCAGGAGGAAACCCGGAAAGAGCATGCACTGTGACACAAGGTTCCGATTTTAGTGCTGTGACGTGTCCGTTTAAACGTTTAACGAACGGAAGGACCACTACAAGTTTATAGAAAATTCACTACACGTTTTACACGTAGCAAAACCCTACTAACTTTTTTCAGTATTATTTTATTGCTGAAGTCAAAATTTTCACCAAAATTACCCGCCGTCAGTGAAAAGTAAGTAACAGTTCTAATGGCTTCTTTGAAATGGTTTCCGACTTTTAAGGAAACGGCGAAGGAAATCCCCGGTTTTACCAAGTTCTTGTACGTGAGTGAAGCGACGTCTGCATAGACACCGCATAACCGCCCCAATTTATGCGGGCTTTGCTTCAGTTACAGAGGGATCTACAAAAAGTAAAATGACGCGCTAATGGAAGCTCCCACATTGATTCGTCGTTTGAGATCTTGGGATTATTCAACTGCTTTATTTGGATTAAAACATAACATAGGTAAGTACAAACAACATTGTATGGTTCAAGATAATATTTATGACGGAATGCAAGACGGGTAACCCGATTATGAACTATTTATGGTGCAAGAATTGAATTTGCGTGGAAGTGACAAATTCGGCAGTCGGTTAACTTGTTATGGACCGGTTAAACGTTTAAAACGAACGGAAATACAGACCGTGTTAAAACGATAGGAAATTAAAATGGTCATCCCAGCTCTAGGCGATAGCCCACCATGAAGTTGAGGAGAAATACGGAGAAATGTCATGGATGGGAAATGTGTTGAAGAAGTGTGGTTTTTGCCTTCTGCATTAGCACTGTCAAGACACTAAAGACAAGTCGAACTAAACCACTGACATGTTCGATAATATGGACTTTGATCTATTGCAACACAAATTGTAAATGTATAGGAAGGAGCCAAATGAGATGGAATGTATTTGAGATTATGGCCAAGGGCCAACTGTTGACCTTTTTTACGTGGATGGTTATAGCGATACACAAGTGAACCAACCAAGAGTTTAATTATATTAAGCAGTGGCATGATTTTCAATATATCTAAGATTCTGTGAGGTTGGTGGGAACAACTTCCAAACTTGTACCTCAAATTAAAAAAAAAAACAAGGGTATAGTGATGCTCTTTGCATTAATATCTACTATGTTGTTGCCATAGTGACCCATTGCAGTGGAAAGAGTGCAGGTTTCAAAAGTTAAAACCATTGAAATGTTGATTTTTGAGGTGTTGGGGTTGGTGGGGTGAAGGGTTAGGGAATGTGGAGAGGGGTTAAAGGTGAAAGATATCTTGAAGATGAAAGGTATATGGTGTTGTTAAAGAGTTGTGTGATGATCAGTGATGCTGTATGCATGGGAGCGAGACATTGGGTCTGGCAAAAATGAGGTGGGGATTCTAAGCAGGGCAGAGAGAGAGCAATGATGAGACGATGTGTGTGTGAAAGTGATGGATAGGATGTGAAGAATGAGACTCGTGCAGGTGTTGGGGTTGGAAGAAGTGGGGACCGGTTGGCGAAGGCAAGTAGGTACGTTGGTAGGGCATGGTTGAAAGGGTGACAAGCATGTTTTAAGAAGGCTTTGGGTTCGAGGTGGGCGTTTGAGTAGTGGTACGAAGCAAAGAAGACATGGAAGAAACAAGTGGAAGGAGGAGAGTAGGAGGGTTGGGTTAATTGAGGATGGAGGATGCATTGAATTGGGCGAAGTGGAAGGACAGGAGGATGTAGGGCGATTGCTGTGGTGTGAGGGTGGAATTACGGCCATCCCCCTATTTTACGGGGACAAAACCGGATTTAAAACTTGGTCTTACTACTACAATTTGACCAAAATGTTTACTGATATAATCGACTCGGCAAGCAACTCACCTTTTGTCCCCGCCGAACGAAGTTCGGAACGGGGACTATTAAAATGAGCAGCGTCCACGTGTCCGTTCGTTCGTCCGTCCGTTTGGCCGTGATAAAAATGTTAACCCAGTGTGGGATACGATTTATGGGAGTTCCGTAAGGGCCAAACAATGATGTAACTTGGTGTGGAAAGAAGCGGGTTGATGAGTTGCTCGACATGATAGATTTGGGCGTAAAAAATATTCTAATTAAGTATCTCATTGGCATAATTTATAAAATTTTCCTGCAAGGCCTTGTACAAGTTATCTGGAGTCTGTAAGGCGTATAATGATGTACCTGGTGGAAGGAAGCGGCTGAAGAGTTCTCGACTGATTAGATTTTGGGCGTATTTGGGCAAATTGAGTATGCACAAATGAGCTCATAATATACAAAAATCAGCATAATTGCTCTATATTTGACACTGTAAATTGGATACTCAAAATTCACGCCGCTGTTGAAAGACTATCATGGGGCCACATCTTCTTTGCAATTTGAAAGTATGTGATATATCCGGCCAGCGGCTTAGGTAGGCAAATGAGTTAATTTAAATATTGTTTGTATCTCGGAACGGTAAGCCGGAGAGGGCAAAATTCCTTCGCTACATGAGAATGGTGATTGAGGGGTGTTAAGGAGGGGGGTGGGGGAATTTTGGGGGGGGAAGGTGTGGGGAGGGGGTGGGGCGGGGGGGAGTTTTGGGGTGCTTGAGGAGGGGGTTGGTGTTGCGGGTTGTGGGGGTGGTGTGTTGTTGGGGTTGGTGGGGGGGGTGTTGGGGAGGGGGGGGGTTTGCAGGGTGTGCGGGGGGTGGGGTGTTGCGGAAGTGTTGGGGAGGGGGGTTTGTAGTTGCATTTATCGAATGCTAGTGAGCGAGAAACATTCGCGGGGACACTATTTGACGCATCGCGGAAATACAAGTTCGCCTTGTTTTAACCTCTGTTGATTTTGCACTTGATTATGGCAGATATATGGGCCATAGTTGTAATTTGCGGAGTTTTGTACTCTGAACCAATCTTCCATGTCTCAAGGAGACATCAAGACCAGTAATCCATACCACCATGACCAAGCTGGATAGAATATTCAATGTTATGGGATTCCCACAAGGTGAGATAAGTCAGCTTGGGTATGAAACAGAGGGTCTGTTTGTGTTGTTTGAACCATCCCATAATGCATGGCGTGTGCCTATTACTGTACTGCTACTAAATACAAATGTCGTACTTATGGATGAAATGTGCTACGAAGTTAAGAAATACAAAAAGGGGACATTTCATGATCAAGCTAAAAATTACCTAAGTCCACAGAGCCAACAACGTCCTCTGCTGCGCTGTTGTTATGGCTGTCATGTTCAAATAGGTTTCTTCAACAAGGAATTTAGTAGGAGTCTGTGGAAATTTGATATAGGTTTAATAATAAGGTTTAGAACAAAAATATGGGACCGGTTAGAAGTTGTTCTGCTTAACGGTTTCAGGTGGGTAAAAATGGAACATTAAAACCAAAAAAATTTCTACCCGGTCATCGATTTGTTCTTGGGAAAATTCAAAGTAAAATCCGTGTTTCAAATGGCGCAGTGCATGACTGATGTTGGTGTAATCCATGCCACAGTGGGACGTGCCGGCTGCTGTGCCTAAGTACTAGCATACTTTGTGGGCTATAATGAGTGAGAAAGTTAGGATTTTTGTGTGTTAAGATTATGATTTTGGTGGATTGAATCACAGACCTTATTGAGATGAAATTTCCCAAATGTGGGCATTGTGGGATGGACTCAATGCACCTCTGGGTTGGAATGATGTTCAATGTTGATTGTGCTTGATATCCACCTGTGTGCAGAGGGGGTTAGCAGGTCGGGTTTGAAATCTCGGGGGATCCAAAACGGCAATTTTGACAAGATTTCTGACCCTAAATGCTAATTTCAATGCATTTTGGACCAATTCATGACGTACTACCAAATTTGAGGGTCCAAATACAATGACCCGAGTCATGGACATTAAAATTTTGATGACCGGTACGCAGAGATTCAAAAATTGCAGTTTTGTAGAGAGAATTCAAAATAAACAATTTTCCAAACCAGATAAAGTAAAATTTATACCTTTTAGGATATTTTCTAACTGAGTGGCACATGTAAGGCAATGTTGTGTGGCGTAATTTGTGTGTGCGACCGTGTGTGTGTGCGTGGTGTGGCGTGTGGTGTGTGCGCATAATGCATACACATTGTTTAAATGTGTGTCCAATACGCGTATGAGTTGGGTGTGTGTTTATGGTGTGTGTGTTGTAGGTGTCCAAGTGGGGTCATTGTGTGTGCATCGTGATGTGGTGTGGTGTGGCACACTGGGTGTGCTGGATGTGGGTTTATTTTCATGCATTTGTGTGTGTATCTGTATTTGTAAACGAAAAAATAAACTCTGCACACTCTGTAATGGTACAATATGATTTACAATTAGCTTAAATACTTCTTGATGAGCTGACATAGCAACATAGTCACTGTTAAAGCTGAAAGATTTAAACATTCAAGAGAGAGAATATCAGTAGCTTCCCACAAGCATGCTTCAAATACAGATGGATGTACAGGTAGTCATGTGATCATTAGAGAAGAAGAAACATTCTTAAAAAAAAAGTGCACGTAGTGATCAGTACTTTAATTTAGCCATGTTTACCCCTAATGGTTCACTTGTACCAAAACACTTTTGGAAGCAATTGCATTGTGGGAAGCTACTGCTATCTTCTCTTGGTTCCTATATTATAATAGATAGTGTTGCCAAGTTTGTCTTACATGCATGTGTTTTCTAACATTTCAGACAAAGATTGGGAAGATATAAAAAGATGCCTGAGCATTCAACTCTAGTACGAGCCTTTAAAGGTCAAGGTAAGCAGGAGTGACCACTCTATTGGAGTAGATGCTTGATGATACCGACCAGGACGGCTTGGATTACAGTGGTTCCACACTGGTGGTTAAAAGTTGGTTTTCGGACAGGCTGTAGCAATGGGGGTGAGGGGAAGACGCTCTCCCCCCCAATTCCAAAAAGCCCCAAACCCCTAAAAATGGCCAAAAATGCCCAATACATCAATTTTGTGAGCGGCGGCAAGCCAAAAAATGATGGGTTTATGTATTTTGTGAAAAAAAAAGGGTAAAATTTCTGTAAAAAAAGTCCACTTTTTGCCAAATTTGTGTCTCCCCCCTTTGGCGGAGGGGTAAAATTTGAGGGAAAAGGTCCCCTTTTGAAAACAAAAATCGCCCCTCCCCTAAAGAAATCCTGGTTAGGCGACCCAAAAATATAAAAAAAAAAAATGTTTTTAGGGGCCCGACCCACCGACCCGGATTTTTCAGGTTTGCAGATTTTTTTTTTTTTTTTTTGTTTTTCCAAAAAAATCAATTGTATAAATCAGCGGTTTTTAGCCCAAATTATCAATTTTGGGCACAATTTTATTTGAAAAGTTGTTTGTTAAAAAAAAACCATTTTTCTCTTGATTTTCAGATTTTGAGGCCATTTAGGCCATTTTGAGCTACCAGAACAGAGAAAAAAAAAATTAAAAAAAGAAAATAATTCGAACCGCCGCCTGCCGACCGACCGACCCCTATTTTCGAAAGGTCCGCTCGCCGTTTAGAGAACAGGGTTTTCTTTTTGCGTTCGCCTTAAGGGTCCATTGTCTGAACATGGATTGTCATACTAAAGTGCAGGGCAAATGTCTTGGATGATCAGGAGTAAATAGAGGAATTCAACCACCATTTACCTAATTGCAGTAGCATCATCCCAACTGATTTGCTTAAGTCTATGGCAAATTAAGGGTGGTTAGTAGCAAAATATATTCACCCCATTGATATTTTTTTTCTCTTTTCAGAGAGTAGGTAATGATACTTCCCTAGGATCAAAAGTTGGCAAAACAGTCCTTCATCAGATTCTCTTGAACTTATCCCGAAAACATGATGGAGGTATATTCATCAAGTTAACGGTTGATTGATTCGAATTTTGTCTATTGTGTTCGCTACTTCATATGAGAGCCCGACATTTGTATACACTGACGCCACTGATTACCGTGGGAAACAGACTGAGTTTTTGATGCTAGACGCGACAATGCATAGTGCAACGCCCTATTTCACTACTGCTACTAAAAATGTGGTTACCATTAAAACGGCAGGTGTTTTTTCAATATCTTGGGACAGAAATGGAATGAAGGCTGAAATTTCAGGAGAGAATGAGAAAAAATATGGCCTTTCATCTGAATCAAAATTGATACGAATTCGGTTTAAATGGGGGGGGGTCCCCAAGAAGAAAACGGATTAGAGCAAGCACCTAAAGCCTCAAAGCACAGTGTATCTGTATTCTACTCGTCCTGAAAGTAAAGCTAACCAAATTTTTGCCATTTCTCAGAATGGGGTGAGTTCTACTACTTCTACTAAAAAACCAAAGTTTTAAATCCTGGTTTTTTATCCCCGTCAACGGGATGGCCGGATTCACCACACATTCGTAGCAAACGCCCTTACTCCTTCCTTCCATTTCATCCGATTCAAATGCATCCTTCATCCTCAACCCAACCCTCCTCCTCCACGTGCTTCTTCCATGTATTCTTTGGACGTCCCGCCTCCTCAAACCTCCCACTCGAACTCAAAAGCCCTTCTTAACCATGCTCCCCACATTCCCTAACACTTCACCAACCCATACCGCACTCTAGCTGTCACAGCCACCTCACATCCACACCCCAACTAACCTTATCCCCTAGATACGTGAACTCTGTCCCCGACTCTACCTCATCACACATCCCTCCAGCTCCCTCTCACATCTTCTGCACAGAGCCCAACTAGGGGTCCACTCTCTTCATCTTTGTGCATCTCCCATGGATTCCATTTCCCACCTTTTCAACACCACACTCAATTTCCTTTAAGAATAGTGAAATTTGTTGAAAGAGTTGTATCTTGAAGAAAACTCCTTGAGACTGTAGAACAAATGCAGTTAGAGGAATAAGGTTTGTGCATTCAAATTTGGTTATGCATCTTAATTAGTTTGAGTAATAATTCTTGGCCATGGCACACATGCACGTTGCTTGTTGCGTGAATTGCATTTGCGTACAATGCACCCTGTTGTGCCGTTTTGGGCGGGGGAGGGGGGTCGGGAAGGGGGCCCATAGGTAACGGCCAAGAAATTCTACTCCAACTATAGTGAGTGAAAGACGTCACTTTGATTGAGCCAAGTGGGTTTCACTATATTTCATTCCAGCTCGCCAATTGCTGTCTGCTAGAGGTACATGGAGAACACAAGTGAAAACAGGACACAGCAAAAGCCTTCCAACTGGGGGGGGTTTTTTTATGTATTATCATGTTAGTTACAGGCTTGGACTTGTATTTACCCTCAAATTGTGATTAAAAATATTAATTTATTTTCAATTTATTTGAGAAAGATTTCTCACGGGAAAAGTAACTTTGTTTATGATAAAAAGAGAGCAGGGGATCCAAGTGCTTTATTGAGCTCACACCTGTTTTACAACAAGATAGAGTGCCACAATAGGGGAAATGGGAATTCCCCAAGATGTAAACTTAGAACTGAGTCAACTTGTTTATGCTTTAAAGTTCGTAATACAGGGCTATACAGCGTATAGTTATAGCTCGTTTTAATATAAAATTAATGGAATGTATGCTCTAATCGGCCTGGATCTTAATACTTTGGAGGACCGCCGGAGCTTGTAAGCTAACTTGTTTGCTGTCGTCTTTAATGCCAAAGAGCCCAGTTTGTGGTCCTATATGAGGACATAGCGACAGACTGATGTGGTATAGATTGTATTACAGAATATTAGTGTCAGTCGAGGGAAAACCCTGTTGTCTTGAATGCTGGACAAATACCTTCAAGACTCGGAAGATTCGCATGGATATAAAGGAATTTCTGTTGAACTTATAGCTGTCTTTGGGAAGTTTCGCGTGAGGACATCTCATCGCGCTGAACTGCAACGTTTTCAACACAGGACACTAGTGAACTCTAAGTATCATATCTTAACTAAGGCCAAAAAAAAAATTGTTTTGATTGGCGTAAACCCGACCGACCGAGCTATTTTTTACTGCCGACCCTAAATTATTTTTTTTTGGTGTGTGCCAAAAAAAAAGTTTTTACAAAACATGGTGTAAAAACAAAGATTTTCTTTTAGTATCGCGTTATGATGCCTCCACCGCGATATATGCCTCCAAAATGACAAATAAAAAGATGTGTTACAGAAAAAGTGAAGAGGTGCCATTGTTTTGTAGTGTGTCATATATTTTGTTGTTCTGGTATGTGAAACATTAAAAAAAAAAAAAAAATTCGACCTACCTACCATAGTTTTTTTCTATGTTACGCCAATCAAAACAATTTTTTTTTAGGCCTAATTGGTGAATTAATATGTAATATTGATTTTGGACAATACAAATTCTTAAACCAAACCGATTAAAAATCATTAAATCTGTGTTGTTATATTATAAAATTCAGATCACTGTGCACAAGGCTCATTATTGTGTTTGAAGGTATTTCTGACCTTTGAAGTCGAGAGACGTCATAAAACAATTCAGACATAATATTAGCTAATATCCGGTCCAAAGCTCTTGCTACATTTGGCCATCATACGCACGAAAGAAATCTAAGGAGGCCATGCTCAAGCGATTTAAAGTAAAAGAATACCAGCCTTGCAAGACCCCGCTGGAATATGCTGCGGCTGACTTGGAGTCCCATACGATTGATGACATAGGTTCCCTGAGGCTGTCAAACTAGGCTGGTGTTCATATGCAGTGAATTTGACAGATGTCGCGAATGTCACACCATTGCTGGAAAAGCTTAATTTACACCAATTAACTACCAGAGGGCCCATGGCATCTAGTGCATTATGTTTACATAATCCACTTAGGTTGCATAAACATCATTTTTCAATAAAACATCAAGCTGCATCCAACCCGAGGAAAAATCCAGTCACATCTCGTTATCATCAGTTTTAGCAAGTCGTAATACCTAGAAATATTCAGTTTTTTCCGTACAATACCCACTTGGACGGCTGCCCTCGGATGCAGTAACGCACCAGGCTTCTTATCATCCGCATTCCAGACAGTGGCTCTGCACAGTAAAAAAGTGCCATAGTACTGAAAAAGTGCCAGTATATCCTATGCCAGCTAGAAGGACAAAGTAGCGTGCGGTTTTGTAAGATAAGCCTGCCAAATTGTAAACATGACTTCAATTGAAAAGTTGAAGTCAATTGGACCAAACTTAGTGTATGGAGATTTACATGCAAGCCCGCATTTGTTTATGAGGAAAAGGTTCACAAATATCAAGGTCAAAGGTCATACAGGCCTATCATTCACAAACCGATGATTTGTATGTAATGAGGGGCCTATATTCATGTCCATTGGTTTGGTTTATAAAAGTGCTTCACATGACCACAAATAGTTAAACTTTAGCCGGAGAAATAAAGAGAGCGAAAGAGAGCTCACAAGGAAATAGCGCCTCTTTTCCTGTGCTGTAAGAGCGAATAGGCCGCCTATTGCCTCTGTCTCAATACGCGTGTTACCAGTTCCTTAATCGGTTCTTTTGCTGTGATAGTACGATTGTTGACATCGTGAGATGACCAAGGCATAGATTCTTCTTGCATTTCATTATGTGTAGTGAGTATTAAGTTATTCCTCTAAATCAACTTTGACGCACTGATTGAGGCTGATTTCGGCTCGATGACAGTATTAACAAACAACAAAATGGCTGCGCCCAGTTGCCAATTAAACCCGTGGAACACCTTCTGCAAACTCAGGATTTATCTCGTAAAAAGAACTAAACAAATCTTTGATAGCATGGATAAAGATAATATATGAATAAAATAATAAGTATGTTCTGTCAGTTTTCATGAGGTTGTGTAAGGAAACTAATGCGGTGATTTCGCGGGATTTCAATCATCGGTTGTTTACAAAGCCATAGCATGGACAACGTCGCAGTTTGATGCAGCCTTGCAGCGTCCACAGAAAAAAGGTGAGCTGTACCCCTGGGAGCTGTACAGGCTTCAGCGTCATTTATTTGATCAAGGAGGAAGGCGTCGTAGGGGCAGGCGGATGGTCCTGGTGTAAACAGCAGTTCAAAGCCTTGCAGTGGTGGTCAGCTCAAGCTCTTACAAGCCTAGCCTAGCCTAGCCTGGGGCAAGGCCTACTTTATTGTTAAGTAGGCTCAGTTCACTTTTAACCATCAATGAACAACAAATACTGATTCATGAAGGATATAAAACAAATATTTATGATCTTATTCGGGATTTTGTGGAATCTAGTGGTCCCCTGGTGAACGGAGGGCGGTGTTGACCTATTTTCCCTCGACCCTTCGGTCTTGGGACAATAGTAACCAATGCCCTCCAGTTCACCGAGGTGGCCAATAGATTCCAAAAGATCCCTCATGATCATTAAATATTTGTTTACTCTACCCTATATCATTCTCATAATTTATTTCTTTGACTTCTTTTTCTTACTTCAGTTGTCTCGTCTGCTCACAATGGAACCCCAAAAGCCATCACCCCAAGGACGCCATGGAAGATGGCTACTTCAACGAAGAACCTTGCAAACAATGAGAAAGTAAGAACAAAGCTCACAATCGATGGTATTCTCAAAGGAGTTCAACCTTTAGGACCCAGGTTTAAATCAAGCGTTAGTCCTACATGAATGGACCTTTTTTCCTTTCAAATACTATGAAATCGTCGGATGGGCTGGACCGGCTCATCAATGCGGAATTTTCTCACCTGATGAGGGGCCACACCTTTAGAGTATGTTGAAAGGAACAAAGGTTCCCAATCCTGTAGGGCTAATGATGGTTTCATACTAGCTTGTCGTGTGTCGCAGTGTCGCATGACGAATTTGTGCAACAGCGAAAGCGTAGTTAACACGTGTCCATAAAACTTGCCATGTCGCCGCGAACAGGCTGCGACCGGCTGAGACCATGCTGCGGACAGCTGCGGGCCGACAGCGAAAAGTTGACTTGAACTCAACTTTTCTGCAACACCACCCGATGCCGTAAACAAACTGACCAATGAAAATGCCCGACGTATTAAATATTCGTCCGCAAGCGATGGACATCGATAAAAATGATTCCATTTTGGATTTGGTGAGACTATTCCAACGGAAAAAAATGCGATTTGAAATAAAAGAGAAAAAAAATGGCCGCAAGATTCAAAGATCTAAAAAGGAGTTTACCAATAAACGGCGGCGGCGGCGGCGCCTACGGAGAATAACCAGAAATGAATTATCACCGCTTATTTGCGGGACGCCACCAGCGGTTTCTCCTGGGGCTCATTGGAGCCAACATCCTGCTTCCCGTTGGCGCCATGATGTTAAGCCGTCTGCCGCAAAAAAAAACCACAAAAAAAGTATGACATACTCGCGGACCACTGTCGCAGCGACACGCGCCAGCACTTTTTGTCGCGGCAACAAAAAACAGCAAGTAGCGCGACAAAACGACAACTTGTGATTTTGCGACACTGCGAAAGCACGACAAAAAGTATGAAGCCAGCATAACCTTGATTTAAACCCGAGTCTTAAAGTAGACTTCCCTGTGAATTACCAGCCATTAATGTGTGGGGCCCAAATTATTTGCAACTTGTAAAACCATAGTACCCCTGGATGTGCAGAACATTTGCTTGCGAATTGCCAATTTTTTTAAAAAAAAAAATTTTTTTTACAGATTTCTACATGGAATGCTCTATGCGATTTAACTCTCAAGGTCATATTTAGGGATTCAAACATGTTACAGAGTGGTCATCACAAAATCAAACTGAGGATCCATGCGTCCGTGTATTGTTATCCCGCGAGGGCGGCCTTAGCCGCCGAGGGGATAAAAATACGAGGACGAATCGGATGCAGAGTTGTTGGTTTTTGATGAACACTCTGTAACATGTTTGAATCCCTTTCAGCAACGAAAATCTTTATGAAAACTTATTAATATCGTGTATAATGAGGAACATAATTATTCTCACTTATAAACTAAAATGTTCCCAGTTCACAAAAGGTTTCCTAGGCTAATATTGAGACATATCGAAAGCAAACGAGAGTTGGTTTTGCAGTTTGCACATGGTGTACCATGGGGCGTACCTCATAGTTCTAAACGTGACGAAAAGCGCGTCGGATTAAGTGCGTACGCGTAAACGCACTGAGTGAAACACTGCAACGGGCGTGACACGTAATTTGCATTTCAACTGTTGGTTGATAACGAATCAACAACGGTACGCTCCTGTACAAGGAGATACGGCGGTTGTTGAATTTTAAATTCAAGTGCCTCTAGAGCCCTTAATTCAATTAGGACAAAACACGGATGAAAGAACTCGCAGCATGATTCATGCCCGACTCATGACCCAGAGGGTGTTGGTTCGAGTCCCGCTGAGGCCAATGTGTTGTGCACTGGGCAAGGCACTTAACCTCTCTGTCCTCTCTTCTACACCCACGGTCGCAAAATGGGGGAACTGTTAGGAATTTAGCCATTTGAGTGCCACCCAACGTTATGCGTATGCTTTTGGGCATTTGTAAGGCAGCTGACATATTCTAGTGGAGCAGCGGAATAAATGTTGAAAGTGTTGTGATCCATTGTGAAAGGTGCTATATAAGGTGATATTTTTAATATTTATATATTTATGATTACCTACATTGACCTTAGATGCAACTTCATAGGTCAGAGGTTGTGTGAGAAAGAAAACTTGATTTTTGGAAAAGGATGTAGTAAACTGAGGGAATTTGTTTCCTGATGCCATCAGCCAAGGTCATTGAAAATTTACCCCCCCCCCCAATGACCGTTGCAACTACAACCTGTGATACCGTCTGTCTGATTTCGGTACAATACAGGACATGACATACGGATAGCCCTCTGCATAACCAATCATAAGAGGCTTTATATCTAGATATACCATTTTACCACCATTGTTACAGGATCTCCTGATGTGCTCAAATATACATATGAGCTGTTTAAAATCTCAATCCCTTGGCAAAGTTCTGTGGCTTTCATTCACCGATGTATTTAGAAAATACACCCCTGGTTTTTGGGTGTGATAGTATACCCGAGAGCACACAAGGTCAGTTCATGTCAATGTATGTACAAGTGCAACCCACTGAACTGTGTCCTGGTTGGATGGCATATTGTAACTCATAGTGATTGTTGTAGTATCTCCGATTTGCTCAACATACGATATAGAGGTCTTCCACCTTCGGAATTAGCGGGCCATCTTGTCGGGAATGGCAAAGTCATTCCAACTTCTGAGAGACTTTCTAAATCTAAAGAACGACAGGCATGGGGAGATGTATGCATAAAAGTATGAGTCACACTTTGAATAGCACAATTAGAGGTCGGGTATTAAATTATCTGAATGACGAATACTACGGGAACTAACACCTTTTGTTGTAGGATATGCATGAGTGAGGTGAAAGACCTCTATTGCCTTCCACGTAACATCTAGTGCTTAGATGTGGATAGATAGGACGGTAGTGCCCAGGTGGTTAACATCCGTATTTTTATCGTTTTGGTTATTTTCAGTGTTTTGATGGAAAGCCCATCCCTTATCCAAAGCGCGAGTTCCTGACCGATGATGACAACGACGACAAAGCAGACACCAGCAAGGTAAGTGTGGTTTGCTCGGTGTGGCTCGCCTTGGATGTAAGTATTTGGTATCAAATGCTTTATGCTCATGTTATTTGGTTTGGTTTCTTTTTATTTTCATTTCTTTGTTTTAAAAAAAGCCAGCCACTGTGATGCCCAAATGGTCATTACATCATTGTTGTCTGTGCCTTTTTTTGGAAGCATCGGAAAGAAAGTATAATGATAGCAATTTTTGAATATTGGTGTTGAAAACATCTTTTAGCCATTTTGATTGGAGTGATAATTAGATGTAGCCATTTCCTTTGACAGTTTGTCTTTCAATTTGCACGTCAGGTTTGTATTTGACTTGTTTGTCACTACTCCCCTTAATTTGCATATCGTTTTCTTATTCAATTTTTTTTAACTATCTACATTTAGTGGTCCATATCTCTCTCCCCTTCCTACTCTCTCTCCCCCCTCTCATCTCTCCCTCTCTCCCTCTTCCCCCTCTCTCTCCCCTCACCCTCTCTCCTCCCTCTCTCTCCCCCCTCTCTTAGCTCTCCTCTCCCTTCCTCCCTCTCTCTCTCAACTCATCCCCTTCCTCCTCTCTCTCTCTCCCCTCTCTCTCATCCCTCTGCCCTCCTTCCTCCCTCTCTCTCCCCCCTCCTCCCTCTCTCTCTCTCTTCCCCTTTTCCCTTCCCCCTTCCTTTCTTCCTCTGTCTCCTCTCCCTCCCTCCCCTCTTTTTCTTTGCCTTTCTCTCTCCCCTCCATCTCTTCCTCCCCTCCATCCCTCTTCCCTCCCATCCATCTCCTCTCTTTCTCCCTCCCCTCTTTCTTCCTCCCCCTTCCCCTCTCTCACCCCCTGCTTGTTATCGTTCACTCCCCCAAAAACTGCTTGTTATCTCTCCCTCCCCATCTATCAATAAACCCATCTATTTGCCCATTGTCTATTTATCCACCTACATATCCAGCTGTTTACCATCCTGCTCATAATTTAGTTCCAATCCATCCATCTGCCCATCCTTTTGAAACATTCACAATCCCCGTCTCTGTTACTCATCACCACTGTCTCGTTCATTGCACCAATCTCTGTCATTCATGCACAGCTCTGTTCATTAGACCCTGTCATCTGTATCATTCACCAGGCTCCGTTCAATTCATTGAACTCGTCTCTGGTCTTCATGTCACCCTGTCTCGGTAATTCACCGTCTCTGTTCATTCATGCACCGTCTCAGTCATTCAGAACCGTTCTCTGTATCATTCATCAGCCCTGTATCGGTCATTCACCAGTCTCTGTCATTCATTGCACCGTCTCTAGTTCATTTCATGCCACACGTCTCTGTCATTCATGCCCCGTCTCTGTGTTCATTCATGCGCCCATCTCTGTTATTCACCCCCCCATCTCGTCATTAATGGGCCTTCCACCATCCATAAATTGGCACAAATTCAACCGCCCTTTGTCATAGATATCATTTTATCTCGTCTTGCCAGCGTTTTATCAATTTGTGCAACAACTATTTCCATTTAAATCCATAGTTCAGTCAATCTTCATGTTCTTTGGTCCCACCAGTCTTTCCATAGTTACCATCAGTCGTCCTGTCCTGTCCTGAGCATTTGTCTTTGGGCCTCCATCTTCTTTGCCAGCTATTTTTGTATGTATATGTCTGACTAAAGTGGGCTATATATATCTAACTTGTTGAACCAAAATTCTGTGTTTAATTACACAATCAGTACATTGGTCATTTAGTAAGCAATCATTAATCAGCGAGTTCGGTCCGAAACGGGGTCGTTCACATACCAGTGATGTATGAACGAGCTTTTAAATTTGCAACATGCAAACCATTAAAGTCATTCTCTAAATATATTATTAGTCCTTGTGTAAAATAATTTTTTTAAATTGTCAATAATCAAATTTGAAAAATTAAAAATATTTGAAATATCCTTTTCTAGCATGGCTTATGTAAAACAATTTACTGCAACTTTTTGCCCTTTAAAATTTTTGCACTTACACATACTTCTTGTTTTTACATTTAATTTTGCACCTAAAAACCTTTTTGTATTTTTGTTGTGTTGTTAACAGATTTGCTCTATATTTTTGAGATTAACAATGTAAAAGTACATGACAAATGTATAATGCAATTACCTTAAATATGAATTTTGCAGACAGTCTTTTAGTATTCATAAGGATTTTAATCATTTCATATCATAGAGGGCACATATAAGTGTCAGATTTGACAAGAAGGTATAGTTTTTGTTCCCACACTAATCAAAACAATTCAAAATAACTTTCAAAACAAAGGCACAAGAATCACAAATATGAACTTGACTTACTCTTGGTCCTTTTCTCTGGCCATGAAAATTGAACGTTTCTTTTCTTCTTTCTGCTCCCCAAAAAATGGGAGTCAATCTACATCATATTTTTGCCGAAAGGGAAATCTGATCACTGTTACAGTAATAAGTTTCAAACTTTTTTTTGCCCAAAAAATCACTTCAGAATTTGGGAAAAACATTACTTTTGTCCTCCCGGTATCAAGTGTAGATAGTTAAAAATGAAATAAAACACCGAATACTTTATTACTGATTTTAAGTTGCTTGCAGAGTGCATGGTGCCGTTGCAATAATCAAAGTACAGTTGTTTATTTCGTGCTTTTGAAGTCTGTCATCTGGTTTTCAACTGCCTTTAATAAAATGGAATAGTTTAACCCTGTTACTTTAGCAATCGTCTCTTTCTTACCCATTTTGCAACCTGAAACCATTAATGGGACCCTTATCAACTCAAAACCTTATCAAAAAACTCAAAAACTTAACAGCTTTACCCAAAGAATAAAACACTTTGACACAAAACATGGCATGCCATATTATTAATCTGATTTTGATACTTAAAGGGGCATTTCGTGATCCACATCCTCGTCCCCCCGACTTACCTAAAAAATGTTGAGATTTTTATACCATCTGAACCGTTAGCCTTAGTAATCCATGTGTGCCCAATCTTACGTGCAAATTCGGTCGCATCTGTAAGAAATTAGCAATTTTGTATTTTCTGTCCGTAAACGGACAAATTACAGCACGGTAGCCTATGGGACCGTGGGAAACGAGCAATTGCTCATAACACAAAACCGCAAGATCGGGATCAGCTCAAATTTGAGAATAAGATTTTCTCAACGATATCTAGTGATCTATGAATAAAACAGAAGGTGCTGAAATCACGAAATGCACCTTTAAAACCCTTTTTGGAGCAAGCAGACTTGATCCTTTAACCACAATTTTGATCCAGTTTAATGCTGAAAGTTTTACTTGCCGTGATTTAATTGTAAGGCCAAAAAAAAAATTGTTTGTTTGCCGTAACCCGACCGACCCTAGAAAAACCTGCCGACTCATTTTTGTGTCGCCTGCCTTGAGGCAGGAAGACACATAGGGATCACTTTGTCCCCTGTAGGCTGTTGTCTGTTGTTGATGTCTGTTGTTGTTGTGAAAAAGGGTTAACATTTGCTTGTAATATCCGCATACTTTGATGGATTTAAACCAAACTTCAGTCGTAGATGCAACATGGGATCCCGCATTTGCTGATGAGGTCAAAGGTCACATCCCAAGGTCAAAGGTCAAGTTAATGTCAACGGTCATGTGAGGTCAAGTTGTAAGATAGGCTGAAAATGTAAAATTGACCTAGATTGAGAAGTTGGAAGTTCAATTGGAACCAAACTTGAATCATAGGTGTAACATTGGATCCTCATATGTTAATGAGGTCAAAGGTCACATCCCAAGGTCAAAGGTCATGTGAGGTCAAGTTGTAAGATAGGTTGAAAATGTAAAATTGACCTAAATTGAAAAGTTGATGTTCAATTGGAACCAAACTTGAATCATAGGTGTAACATTGGGTCCCTCATTTGTTAATGAGGTCTAAGGTCACATGCCAAGGTCAAAGGTCAAATGAGACCTATCATTACAAACCGCGACGGCAGGCGACACATGCGGTCCGAGGACCGATGTATTTTTAATGCAAATTAGCACAAAATAAAATAAATCTACTGACCGACCTATGCTTTTCATTTACAATTTAAAAACATTTTTTGTACCATTTACCAAAGAGGAAAAAGACAGCAACTACAACAAGTGAAATAAAAGGTCTTTGCTATCCCATTGAAAAAAATCTTTAAATAGTAGCATGTTGTATGCATTTTAGAGTAAAATTCAGGGGTGTGATTTTTCAGGTTTTTTCCCCGATTTCACAAATTCCACAAATTAATTTCAGCCCAATTCTAAGCATTTTAGGTCAATTTAACATTTAACAAAAGTTTTTTTTTAAATAAATTGACCTCAATTGAAAAGTTGAAGTTTAATTGGAACCAAACTTGTGTCAAAGTTGCACCATGGGATCCCTCATATGTTGATGAAGTCAAAGGTAATGTGCCAAGGTCAAATGTCATGTGAGGTCAAGTTGTAAGATAGGCTGGGCGGCCCACATCTCATATGCTTTGAATATAGCGAGCGCGAAAGCCGAGAACCGTGAAATTCTAGTTTTTCTCTGTTATGGCAAACAAACATTTTTTAGGCCGAAGGAGCGACTTCAAAACTTGTTTCTTTTTGTGGGCCGCCAGCTATAGCTGGCAGGACCACTTAGCAATCCGTTGTGCGTGTGTATGTATGTGTGTATGTGTGTGTGTGTGTTTGTATGGATGTGTGTGTCAAAAATTGTTAAGTTTTTTAATGGGGCGGCCCACAGCTTATATTCTTTGAATATAGCGAGCGCGAAAGCCGAGAACCGCGAAATTCTAGTTATTTTTGTAATGAGACCAGTCTGAACCAGTTTCTGTTTTAACGGTTCAACTCCCTGTGAACGGCTGGCCAAGTGGCGGTTGAATTTTTGAAGCCAACCCTAATGGAAATATGTGCCACATTAAATGAGAATGAAAGATGGATCAATTTGAGGGGGTTTATATCATCTCATGAGACAAATTCCCCAGACAGCTCATACCAGAAACCCTTAGCCCAAGTAAGCTGATCAAGAATCCAGATCACAAAGCAGTAATAATGAAGACCAGATACAAGACATAGAAATACTGAATATAATGATTGTAACTTGAAGTGACTGAGAACAAATTTTGTCTTGCCTCAAATATTTTCAACTGTTGCAAATTACAGAGGTTACACTTACGCTGTTGATTAAGTCCTGAAAGGGCTTGAAAGTTACTTATAGTTTTGTATTCAATACACGTACTTAGCCGATTTGGGGGATGTTACAAAACATTTGCATCTCACCACAAATAGTAAATTTCTCAAATTTTACAACGGTTTCAAGGCATATACTTGTGAGACAGTCTCTGATATCGTCCCCGACAGTAATAGATACCACTCCAGAAATGTAATACGTCTGTGGGTATATTACTCTGCAAGAAAAAAGTGGAGCAATTTAAAAAAACAGGTCTTTTCGTTAAAAAAGTTTACGCATCCCCTGTAAATGAAACCATACCCTCGACATTATGCATGTAGTTACACCAATGAAAAAAGGACTATAGCTGTTGTTGCATAACTAGTGGTTGGTTTCGATTTGCTCTGGAATACATTGTGGAGGTATCGATTGAACAAGTAACATGGTTTTCTGCCATTCACTTGCATGATCATCAATTTTGCATGTAGAGCCTTGAACTTGTATAAGTCAATCAGCATGTTTCTACATGGACAGCACACACCAACGCCCATGAATTTTTGCCACTATTTTATGGGTGCTGGGGACCAGGATCACCAACACTCACCATGTTTCTATTCAGTACAAAAAGGCGAGTAATTGGCATGAAAAGGCGAGTGTCTGCAATTTTTAGGGTAACCTTTGTGTCCAGGACATGCTTGGTGTCAATACAAAGAATTGGGGGGGTTTCCAATGTAAGCAAATATGTAGTAAACAACCAAGATGGCGCCGATATTGAAGCAAGCTCAGGCAAACTTGTCTACTTTCTTGTTGCTGTTCATCCAGAATAGTATATAATTCGCTGAAAGTCCTTAAACGTGGTCAATGATACGTCGTAGAAGGATGGTAGGAATGCTGCGTAATGCACAACATGAGCTAGAAGTTGACAGGTGTCGTGCGTGTGAGAGAACCTGTATGGTCCTGATGATGGCTCTTGGTTTATTTCATGCAACGTCGCCTATCGTTGGCCCTGGTACCCCAGCAACTAACACCAGGAGTATTTCTACAGCGAGTCTTCCCCAAAGTTACACACCAACTACCACCTCTTCAGGTGGGTGGTGGTGAGCAGGGATAGTGCTTGGACCCCCAATCTCTGAAACTATTGGGTCCAGTAAGGGGTCCGCTGACTATTTAATTCATAGGAAGTTAAATTTCAGGGATCTAATAGGTTAAAATTGATGGTCGAAGACCACAACCGCACTTAAGCGCTACCCCTGACGGTGAGTGCCCAAATGTCGAGTGACGCTCGGAAAATTCCTCCATAATGCCTGCTTGTGTTTCTACAGGGCACTTTACTCTTTACTCCAACACCTACAAAAATATGACCCATTTATATAGTTGGTTCCGAAATTTTGACCCATTTCTATTGTTGGCTTTGAAATTTCGCACCATTTTTCATAGTAATCTAAGCAAAATCGGCCCTTTTCATTGTAACTTTTTCCCGAAAATGGGAAAATTCACAATTTTCAATTCATTGGTTATTTTATTGAAATTCAGAAAATTGACACATTTTTCAGGTAAAATTGCGACCAAAACATTGAAAATCGACCCGCTTTATATAGCAATGACCTCAAAATGACCCATCATATAGTACATGTGGAAAAAACGACCCATGTTAGGTAAGGGGTGAACATGTAGACCCATATCGGCGGCACATATTACCTAACCCTTTTTTTCCCACGGCAACCCTCCTTCTGTAGAAACACGCTGATTGTGAATGGGAAGTTAAACCAGCACTATAACATTGTAAAAAGTTAGGAAATATTTCCCTTCATGTTGTTGCTGGCGGGGCTGCCAGTTTGAGGCCTCTATTTGCTTATTGCAAGAACTGTGGTTTTAGTGGATTCTTCTACAAAGTCTTCATGTTGAAGGTTTAAAGCAATATTACTATTTTTTTGAAGAGCGCCCCAATTTTTCAAAATTTTGGAGATTTTTACATGGTTGCATTGTAACTGTCTAGTACTATACCTGTGAATGGTTAAGCTTGAAAATGTCTATGTGTCACAACGCGAAGGAATTTTGTAATTATAATTAATTAATTTTCGGGATCCCCCGCATAATACTTCAACCGGCTGCTTGAAAGGCTCCCATGTGAAATAGAGCCGGGAATAGCGCCATGTGCCGGGTCTACGCTCAATCCATTAGTTGTTTTAATTGGTTCACAAGTTCAAGAGTTAGAGTTATATTTTCTCGAGTGGCAGATTTCATCATGGAACGGACATAAACCTTAGCATTTCCAGCTCTACCGTTAAGTCCAATCTGGATCCAATTCTAATTACGAAATCTGTATTGATGATAAATAACGCATTTTTAGCATTCTCCTCGTTCACACAGTATGTTTCCTAGACAATCTACCAACGTACTTGTTGGCAAAAATCCAAATTTTGAAAATATCAAATTTAGAAAATTGGGGGCTCTCTTCAACAAATGTGGCCAATAATGGCTTTCTATTTGGTTCAGTGGATATCCACAGAGTATCTCAGGGTGAGAATTGAAATTAGCTGATGTTATAAAGCCCAACCATAATGTCAAATAAATGGATTAAAGAGGCCTGTACAATAAGTTCCTGTTGTCAAATTTTAATGTTTTTAACAACCCCTCTGTAAATATTTCTGGAGTGTGTATTTTTACTTTACAAGGGAAATTGCTACAGATTAAAAGGTCCCATTTCTGCAAAAAATGAAACAACTGTGATTGAAATGTAATACTGAGAATGTTTGAGGTCTGGCAAATTGTTGTTCTCACACTCGCTTAGGGGAGGAGGATCAACAATCTCTGCTACAGCCAAGCACTGCTACTGCTGAAAAAAAACAGGAAATGTTAAAAAAAGGTCATCCTGTGAAGCAAGGCTTACAAAAACTTTTGCCTATAGTATTCCTGCTCAATCTACTGTGTTATGGATAAAAACAAAAATACTCTTATTGCAGATCAGGAAATCCCTATACTAGATGCATTTCAAATCTTCAGTGGCATTGTTGTGGCTGTAGAAGAGGTTGTTGATTGTGCCCTCCTGACATTTGCCCATGCTTGCTGCTTGGAATGGTTCCCTGTATGTCCTAGGCTGCTTTGAATGCCTGCCTGGCTTATAGTACACTCATACCGGGAGAAAGAACATGGGAACCTCTCTGAAGGCCCACAGCAAAATTTGATAATATGTGTTTGTATGATTTGAATCTGTTTAGGGATTTTTCTACGTGCATTACACATTCTTGTTTGTTTTGTATGCAAAGGCCTGTTGAAAAATGCATGGGAAAATAATTTGAATTTCTTGACATTAACTGCTGTGAAACATTTAAATGTTGTGCCATTTTGCTTTTAAAAGAAAACTAAAATACTTAACCAAATTTGGATTGTATTATTTGCTAGTTTTTCTAATCAACTTTGTTTTTGTTCATGTCGATCACTCTAATTTTGGTCATTTTAACAAATGGAGCGAAATTATCTGTTCTTATCTTGGTATTCAGGAAAATAGACCAATATTTCAGGTAAGCCAGAATTCTCATTATTACTACCATATATAGACAAAACATGGAATACATATAAGAGCCAAATTAGATTCCTCCCGTTATCACTGCACAGTTGTTTTCTCTTATTTTTTAGATTAAACAAGTTTTGAGGCTTAAAAATCTTATTCATTGTTTTAATTCCTAAAGATTTGATTAAAACTTTTGCCCAGGAAAGGTTCCCATCTTTAACACGACCCTGTATGTAGCCTCCTCTTTTATGATAATGCTTTTTATTACTTTCAATGCCTGATATATGCAGCTTATATTTTGTCATTTTTGCCGCTCTTTTCACTTTTGTTTTTCCATTTTTGTCTGACGTTCTCCTACTACCCCGCAACTGCAGAAAAATAGCTCGTCCTCGAGCCATGTCCACGCCCAGCGAATGCGACTCGCTCATTCCTCGGCCGGTCACAGCAGTGTAGGTGGAGCATTATCCGTAGGTAGCATTCTCATCTCTGGGGGGTAAGGTTCACTTGTGGTGTACCCAAACAGTCACAGAGTTGAACTTGAACAACAGAAGTGAGAGTGTTACCATACATTATATAGTTAAATGAATTCAGCCATTTTTTGGCTTCATATTTTGGACATTTTTGACCTGTTTATATCAACTTGACTAACCCTTTATGAACCATGTGGATTTTGTGAGTACTTTTTTTCTCTTCATTTATCTTCACCCATCAATTTGTTACTGATTTTATTTTTTTATTACTGAACACTCCAATCAGTACCAGGATTTTAATATTCATTGAGAGATTATTATTCTTGGCACCCTCCCCCTCAACCCTCCCACCCAAAATGCAAGGTATTGGTATGTTGGCAGTGATCTCTCACACATTCACCTTAATTCACCTTAATCACTGTTTTGATAAATGCAAGACTAGGCTTGATATGTGAAAGAGACTGTCTCCCCTTTCCTACTCTGCAAGACTCCTACAGGGTGCTTGTCAGACAATCAATAGTCCACAAGCTCTGATTGGTTGATTGATCAGTTGATGATTGATTGATTGATCAGTTGATGATTGATTGATCAGTTGATGATTGATTGATCAGTTGATGACTGATTGATCAGTTGATGATTGATTGATTGATTGATTGATTGATTGATTGATTGATGACAAGTACTTTCAAGATGAGATCCCAAGAAGACCATTTTAACCAAGTTTTCTCATATAGGACGACTCAAAGGAATGCAAAACTGTCGAAAAGAATTACAAAAATGCAGCAATTTTTTTATTGGACTCCAGTATTGATGAGCTCATATTTCTCTGCTACAAACTTGAAATGTGTACACATTGGTCATTCTTAAACTAAAGCTGTTTAGAGTGTAATAAGCAGACCTGGATGAAGTATTGGATAAAATATATGTATTAGTTTCTCTTTGCAAATGTTTTGAGTCATACTTTACCATCTGTGTTCAAGTTAAGCACAAGTAAGTGCAGTGGGGCATGGAAAAGAATGTTTTTAGTCTAAGAATTAAGTGATGCTTCGGTATTGATAAACAGTGCTACATTCAAGTATACGTTGAGGATTTACGGCGAGATTCCTGCTCATGTGTTAGCCTATACTACAGCTACTGTGTGTGTGTACCACGGCAGCTACTGCACATTATGCACTGAACAATTGTGATGCAGTGGCTGCAGGTTAGATCTTCCAAAGTACACCACTTATTGAATATTTATTAATCTTTCCGTGGAGATAGCCAGTGCATGCAAGTGTTTAAAAAAAAAAAACAGGTGCGCCTGGCCGGACTCAAACCGGCAACCTCCGCACCACCATCGCGGGGGTTTTACCATCTCACCAACCAAGCCGGTTTTTTTTTTCAGCACTTGCATGTGGTGGCCATCTCCAAGAAAAGATTAATAAATATTCATCCTTGTCTACCTGGATAATTAAGTAGTTAAAATTTCAAAACAAATATAAATCGTAAATGTAAATATACTGTTCTGATGCTATCCGCTAGGAAAGTGATGGACACCTTTCAGGCCTAACGCCTAGAGATGATACCTATCGCTCTGTTGCTGACCCTGGTTTGTTGGCTTGCTTGAAGGACATGCAAGAACTTATTCAAGTAAAAATCAGAAAATCCATTGCGAGAATCTTTCCATATTGACCTACAAAGATTATTATTTTTATGTTATAGCGCCCTCTATAGAGATCTGTGAAAGATCATGTAGTGAAAGCATAGGAAAGTTGTTGAAATAAATGTTGCTTCAATACAAAATGTCCAATTTGAGTCAAATTGTAAGTTGTGTAGCAGAGATATACGGCCTCAGTACAGACTAATTTTGCATGATGGAATCAGCTCTCTTCAATGGAGGATTGCTATTTTCTCTCAACCTTAAAATGCTTCATGTGGACGAATGGTTTCTCACATAGCTTCTTAATTTTCTCCCTGTGATATTTGAGTTTTTATTTTCTCATTTTGAGCCTCTTGAGTTTGCTTGCTTTTGACATGTTTGCCATTTATCATTGCAGTCTGAATCAAGTCTAACATTCTAACATAATCTTTGGTGTGAAATGTGTGTGTTTGTATGTGAGATTTGAGTGTAAGTGATGGGTACATGCTTTGAGTAATCTCCGAGTTGATCTCTGTAATTTCTTGCGGGCCAATTTTTTTTTTCACATTGCTCAAGGGGCATAGCATTGGGAAATTTCATGCCATTAACAAGCCATATCTATTCTTCAAACATCATAGTTTTGAGGTTTGGGCAAATTTAAATTGGGTAAATGCATGCTCGTTGTAGGAGAGCGTAATTCTTCAAAAATAGCTTGCTTTGTTAATGGTAAAAATTGACCATTTGCTGCTTTCCAAGAAATGTGGAAAATGAAGCTCTAGCCTTGAACAATTTTTGACAAAACGTTGCTCTTGTCAAAATAAGAAATGGACTGCAATTGGAATTGAAATGATATCCCTTCTTTTATTGCATGTGTGAAGCATCATGGTGCTCAATTCAGCATTGTATCTAAAATACTTAGAGAATAAAAGATGAGATTTTTGGTTTTGGCCATCTTAGATGGTGTCATAATGGATGGGCATCCACCACGATAAAATATTGGATGCCCATCCATTATGACACCATCAAAGATGGTCAAAACAAAAAATCTCATCTTTTATTCTCATTCTTATTTAGTATTGTGTAATGTTTGCTTTTTATCAACATAATTTATTTGTCAAAAATATTCCTACATCATTCCTTTTTATTCATTTAAATAATTGCACCCCTCTTGAAAACAAATGGTTCAATCCAAGGAACCAAAGTCATCGTGCGGTGATCGTCACGCTGCGTAAATTGCATTAGTGTACCAACGCGACATGCAGGACGCAGTGTAAACGCACTGTTGGCGCGTGTCATATATTCGACTACACCGCGTGATTGCTGCACGCACTATCCATCTATTATCCAGTAATGGATGGGCGGAGCTTTGACCTAAACCAATCAAATTTCTTGTTAACATGATAAACCACGCCCACTGAATAAGAATAACCCCCCCCCCCCCAATCAGAAGGGAATCACCTAGAATTCTTGAACATGGCACCATGGTGCTAAATTTGTGTCTTGTTCTGGATTAAACTACTTGAGAATTTTAGCAAATTCTCTGTAGATTCATTCAACACAGCTGTTTGAACCCATGCAAATTGTCTTTTATTTTTAGAGCGACGCAATTTTGAATGCAAGACTTATTACCTTCGCAAAAATCAGAAGAATCCATTGCGGGAATCTTGCCATATAGGCCTACAAAGGTCATAATTTGTATGTTTATAGTGCCCTCTATATGCCTATTTACCACAGAAAGATGTGTAAAACTAGATTTTTATGAAAAGTCATATTTGACCGCAATGAAATTTCATCAAATTTACACAGGATCTAGTTAGTAGCCTAAATACTCCAACTTAGTCGTCAAAAGTGTGTGGCTGTTGATATTTTTTTGTTTTATTCTTGTTTTGTCATAATAAATGAGACTCTCAAACAGCTGTGTCAAAAACAGAGGGTGTTTTGAATCAATCCCACAATGCATTGCAATGTGCCTATGTCAGTACTTTAGGATGAACAGTGTTAAAGAAGTTTAAGAACCATAAGACATTTGTGATCATGCAAAAAAAAGTACTAGCAGCTTGTGGGCTAAAATTAAGGGTTTCTCTGTGTTATGAATAGGATTTTTTTTAGTACATGACCTCATTGAAGTGAAATTTCCCCAAACTGTTGCATTGTGGGATGGACTCAATACCCTCTGATTTGCAAGTATTCAGATGCCAATTGGATATCGTCTTTAGTCCACTGATGCTGTATAAGGCTTTGACTTCAAAGCCCATGTAGTACAAATAGGACACTGTTTCGGTTCTCTTTGACCGACGTGTTGGCCTAGTGGTTAGAGTGTTTGCCTCACAGTCGGGCAGTCGCAGGTTTGAATCCCGGCCGGTTCATACCAAGACTTTAAAAATGGTACCTAATGCCGCCTTGTCAGAGGCTAGGCATTTAAAGAATGGAGTAGGGAAGTAAACACGCAGAGCTACCGGAAGACTAACCCTGTAGCTTTCACTCTGTTTGGCAGACGTGTGGTCTAGGGTTATGGAACTGAGATAGGCGCTGCCCTATGCGCCATTCAGCACGGGAAGGAATTTACTTTACTAACTTGGGTTGTCTTTGTGTTTATGTAACATGTTGTATAATGTGATGTTACTGTAAAATGTTACTATAAACTGCAGACTCATCCTGCACCAGAAATTTCATGCACATATTTGGGTTTTTCTCCCAAACAAGGAATTTATGAAGTGTGAGAATTTGAAGTGAAAATGAAATTAAGTGCCTGAGCTTCTTAGAAAGATGTTTTGCCCAAAACATCTGCACCTATATTGTGCTTTTCAAAGTATTTTAAAGGCACTATCAGTGATTTGCTAAATCAGAAAATCAAAAAAATCATCAAAAATCAGATTTTTGCATGTCTGTAACAGGTACCCTAACATACCCTGCAAATGATAAGGCCAGAAGCAACCTAATAAGGACAAAATCAGATATTTTACTCATAACTGTCCATACAGACACTTACTACAACACATAAGTGAATGGAGATTCATATCTTTGAACACTGCCTTTTTCTTCCTTTTCTGGCAATTCTTCAGTTGGAAAAAGTAACTACTGAGGATTTTACACACTTATTCTGCACTCTTAAGCTATTTCTGCAAATTTCAAATATTGTGACTCTTTTGGGTGAATCATTGATAGTGTTTTTAAATAAATAGAGACAATTATTATCCTTGAACAGAATTGAATTTTTCCCTGGGTAAGTCATAAAGTCAATATTGGGTGGCTGTGCTTTGCGTGGTCATCAGAGGGTGTTTTGAACCAATCCCATAATGCATTGTAATGTGCCTATACTGTAATGTACTAAAAACATGTCAGTACTTAGGGATAAAATATGTTCCAAAAGTTTAAGAACCACGGGACATTTCATGATCATGCTAAAAATTTCCTAAGTACTAATGCTTTGTGGGCTAAAATGAGCATAAAATTCAGGGGTTTTATGTGTTAAGAATAGGATTTTTGTGGGATCACATGACCCTATTGGGGTACAATTTCCCAAAACTGGTGCATTGTGGGATTGACTCAAACACCCTCTGGGTGGTCATCTACAGAGCAATTAATTTGCCAAGATGCTGCACCTTGCACTCTTCCCCAATTTTTAGATCATCTTCAGGTTCCAGTCCCTACTGTGGTAAAAGCCTCCTTGCATTTTAACCATGCAGCATTGAAAATTGTGGTGAATCTGGGTTCATACAACAAATCAGTTAAAGGTGCAACTAGAGATTTTGAGGCACTCTAATATTGTGTCATAAAAGTAATTTCACATAGATTAGACACTCAATAGATATCCTACATTGTATTTGGCTACAGAAATGTCTTAAAAAAGAGTAAAAAGGTGATTTTGATTTGCTTATATTTCAATATAAAACATAGGTTGAATATTGTATTTTGCTTCTATTAAATTTCACAATTTTTGTACCAAAGAAACATTTCTTAGCTTAATCCTTTCAGATGGGATATTTTTGATGGAATGCTTTACATCAGGGCAAAAATCAGTACTTTTGATTTTTTAGCAACACCTGATATGTGAAATCTCTTGTTGCACCTTTAAAGACACTATCAGTGATTTGAAAAATATTTGAAATTTGCAGGAATAGCTTCAAAGTGAAGGATAAGTCTGTAGAATTCCTCATAGTTTACCTTTTCCATCTATAGAATTGACAGAAAAGGAAGAAAAAACGGCAGTGTTCCCAGATCTATTCTCCATTCAATTACACCGTGTTGTAGTAAGTGTCAAAACGGACAGTAATGACTAAAATCTCCGATTCTGTCCTTATTAGGTTGCTTCTGGTCTTATTATTTGCAGGGTATGTTAGGATACCTGTACTTGTTACGTACATGCTAAAATCTGATTTTTGATGATTTTTTCGATTTGCTGATTTAGCAAATCACTGATAGTGTCTTTAAGTTAGAAGTGGGTGATCAGTTTGATAGCCTCATCCCCTCCTCCATTTTATCCCATCAAAATTAAGATTTTAGTATCAGAAGAAAGCTCATATTTTTTCTTGTTCTTGTTTTTGTTATTCATTGTTAAGATTTATGAAATATTTATTTATTTTCAGCCCATTTGGGCCATTTTGGTTCAATTTCAAGTTGTTTAAGGCTTTTGTATAGGTTTAATTGTCAAAAGTGGGTTCTCATGCCTAACTTTTGATAGGAAGGATATTCTGTGGTAGTTTCTCTCATTTTATGCAGAATTATGTGAGCTTTAAGTTATATCAAGTTAGTATCATTTCTTAAAACAAAACAAAAAAATTAAAAAAAAAACACCCTACCCCAACACATGCAATTTGCCACTATGAGGAAAGGCATGCTTATCTACCAAGGGCTCAGTTCAGTAGCCTTGGATGAGCACATGTTAACAACAGCTGACCAGCTGTTTTTCATACGAAAGTCAAAATTCTTGCTTATATAACTACTTTAAACATGTAATAAGCTTTTTAAGGGTGTATGTAAGCTTAACTCTAGTTCAGGTATGAAAACAGATTTGGAACTGACAAGCAATATAGGCAGACATCGGCGATCCTGTCTTTGGGGTCCATGATCATATATAGGGAAGAAAAATTACTTTTCCATCAGATTTAAGCTAGCCGACAATTTTAAATAGCTCCCATTAAGCTTTTCCAACAAGGTTAAATCGTTGGAAGGAGGGCAGGGCTTCGATTTATGAGGGAAATTATGGGGTAAAATAACAAGGTGAAGACAATTTTTGAAAAGTGCTAAAAACATCGATTTTCGGCAAGGTTTTTTGCTTGGAAAAAATACTAAAAATGCGTCCATTTTTATCGTACTAACCTGTATCGACGTAGCTATAAATCCATTACTAGAAAACGAGGTTAAATTGTTGGAAGGAGGACAGGGCTTCGATTTATGAGGGAAATTACGGGGTAAAACTGACACACGGTTGCGAAAGAAATGGCCGCTATTGCGAGAATCATGGAACCAAACTCCCGAGAAAAGTGAGCGCTCATTGGTTGATTTTTTTAAAGGATTTTCCATCGCGTCTCTGATTGGGTAAAAGTCCGAAAAACTCTACAGGGGAGTAGAGACAACTTTCGAAATAGCGGAAGAACGAAGTTGTTTTGTCGAGCGTAATGCCCCGCGTAATGGAACTGCGTGAAGCACTCGTGGGCTTGCGTGTCAAGGATCGCAGTACAATAAACGGATACGCACTACATACGCATTTGATTTTGACCTACGCCTTCCCTTTTGACCATCATAGCCCAGAATGCATCAAAGGGAGTGAGTATCAAGGCTGGGGGAACAGCCCACTCCCGACAGCGGGCTGCAGCTTCATGCCGATTTCCGTTGAAAGTGGACCAAAAAGCAGGTAAAACTACTTTTTTGAGCAAAAAGTAGCTGCAATAAATAGATGATTGGATTCAAAACACACTTAGGGGAGCTATTTAAACCTTGATGCTAAAGATAAACGTTGATGCTCAACTATAAAATAGTAATAACCCTATATATGATCGTGGACCCCAAAGACAGGATCGCCCAGACATCTATAAATAATTTAGCATAATACTAAACTGAGTTACATTCTACAGTTGATTAGGCTATTAGATGATGATCAACATTAAGCTTTTCACTGAAGGCATGCACTGAAGGCATGCAGCAGTGACTTCATCAGTCTTGACATGCACTGGCATATGGATGGTACAGCAATAGTAGACAATGTTACTCTACAATGTCTGGTGTGGGGGACAACAAGCTCATGTCTATTGGGGGATGTTGAATTCACTTTTCTTGCTGTAAGGCCAAGCTCTCGTGCAGCAGTGCTGGTTGGATAATTGAGCAATGATTTTTGTATCGGAAATGATTTTGCTCAAAAATTGAATGCTGCAACTTGCTTTTTAAGGAAAATTCTTTAAAAAATGTGGGGTATTGGGCAAAAAAATTGACACTATATCCTTGTAAGGAATAAAGCTCTTGTCCTATAAACAATATTTTTAGCCTGTAGCACTTTCCCAATTTTTTGAGTCGGCCCAAACATGACAATTTGGGTGTAAAATTCAAACATGGCAAAAAAAAAATTGAAAAATTATGCAGTTGATGAAAACGTATACTATAACTTAGGGAAATTATTCTGGGCATATCAAATAAAGTTCATGTCCATAGCTTTCATAGTTTTTTTTTATCAATTTTTAAACTGGAATGTTTCACTGGTTGGAAAAAATTAGGCTGGAAATAGTTTCCAAAATTATCCATCCGAGTTTTCCAAGGAAAATAGATGTACATTCCTTTGTTCTATTCTAGCAGGGGTCAGCCTATGCAGTTTCAGGACTGATTTCCCCTCTTTTTTTTGGCCTGGGTATACGAACTAATCTTGCATGAAAGAAATGTTTCATTTTGGTTGAGTGGTTCGCAAATATGGTCAGCAAAACAGACTGTCCCGGAGCATCATTTTCTTAGGCAAGGAATCCCCAATGCCAAATCGAAGCAGATTGTGTCCTAACTCCCCCCCCTCCGCACAGACCGAAAACTGGTTTATTTAGCCACAACTGGAGACATTTCTTGTCAATGGCGTATTCATGATGGACTGATGTACACATAAATTGTTTGGCAACCAGGCTTTTCAAATCTGAAATTTCATCAACATGCAGTTGTGCTAAATACCAGTTTCTGTCTTGTCAGGGCAAGGGGGTTTAAGACACAATTGCTCGATTGGGGGATTGACAGCCTCCGTGGTAGTCTGATTTTCTGACCTTGTGTTCGTGGAACATATATCTGAGAACCACTAAACCAAAATGAACAATTTTTCAGGCAAGATGATGCTCAATTACCCATCTTTATGATAAAAAAAATCAACAGATATCCAAATTAAAAAAGGGTTAATAAAAATATCACTTTCATTCTGGAAAACTTTTTATGGGTCACCCTGTATACCAGAGACACAACACATAAGTTCAATTGAATAAAATCTGATAGGACATATAATCCTTTCATTATCATCCACCCACAATTTTATAATTACTTAAATTAAACTAATATATTATTTATTGTAATTAGGTATCTTATGATATAAGATCACGCCCTGGTATCTGCATATATAAGTTCTGCATCATAAGGAAGTTAAAAGCCATTTCTACTGACTTGATACTACGTCAACTAAGCTGGTCTCACAAATTTACAACACTAGGAAGTATGTTAATGCTATTTGGTATGCGGTTTTATATTTGCCATCGTTGAACTGCTTTGTGGGGACTTAAGCAAAAGAGACCTGAATGATGTAGCGTAGATGTTCTCAATTATTTATTCTGACTTCTTTCCTTTTATGAAACTTTATTGTGAATTTTAAGAAAAATAATATTTGTTGAAAAATGATTTGCTTAGAAGTGGGATGTTGTAGGTACAGCCAATGGAGGATAATTTAGGCGTACCTCATGGGTTAATTCTCATCACTTTATCATCCCCGGTCACACCAGTTGAAAGTGATAATTCAACCAGCTGGTACTAGAACACATCGCTTGGATAGAAAATGCTACGGATACAAACACAGAGACATCGTAAACCAAACTGCACTCTCATAGTAGCAGCACCGGATGGCATGGGAATACGTATTATTGTACAACCGGAAGCAAACTGGACCATTTACAACTATTTCTACATTTGTACGCCTTATCAATACGACAATGAATGTTTGAATAGCACTATTTACGCGTTTACTGATGCTGCTGGTTCCTGTTATACTAATTTCTCCAGTAACAGTCTAGTGATTTACATCAAAGCAAAATTTGCTTTAGAGTTACAAGCCATCAATTTGAACACCACAGGCATTGAACAAGTTGTTTTGACCAGATAAAAGCTAAAAACAAAACTGAACTGACACTATGTAATAATCTGGAGGTATATGACAAGATATATCACGTTGTATATGACAGAGAGTGGGTTACGAAAAATGATGAATGCAATCCATCCAATGAATGACATTGTCTAATATACTACAATCTAAATTAAAATACTTTCATTATCAGATTAGGATCTATAGATGCATATCCATTGCCCCACTGGATGTTCAGTAAGCTGCACTTCCAAAGATTTGAAAATAAAACTGGGATTGGCAAGGAGGGACTCAGAACCAGACATTGTGGGGGCTATATACTAACTCAGATGACTTTGCAACCCACTGAACTATATACAGCTTTGAATGGGTCCTGCAGGAACTTGAAGAGTTGAGTCCTGGCCGTTTGCAGAGCTTGTCAATATTACATTTTACTGCTTAGTAAGAACAAGATTGTATATCCATGAAGAGACTTTTAGTGATTGAAAACCTCACAGTACTAGATCATCATATAACAACCTTGATAGTCGTTAGTACTTTCACATGTTTACTTTCAAACATCTATTTTGAATGGATATGTTATCCAACCTCACAACTGATATGTTCCAAGGGTTGCATGCTTTACAAGTATTGTTACCCTTAAAGAAAATAATATCAGCTTACTGTATGCAAGGTTACTTAAAGATCTGGTATGTGTTAAAATATGTGCCTTGCTGGGAATCACTTTTTTTATTTGAAGGGAACAATGTTTGTCCAAGAATGACGGCTATTGATCCTAGATATTTCTGAGAATAGGATTACTTCCCTATACAAGGTTAGTATCCCACATAGTCTACGATGGATGTCTGTATCTCATAACGCATAAGCTCATGTCATTCATCACTCTTGAATGTGGACAAAATGAGCTAGAAATGTTAGATTTATCTAACACAGCATTTCCTCAATAGATGGAGATGCATATTTCAACCTTGTCAATTTGAAATACATACTTGTTACAGGAAATAAGTAACTGAATGCCTGTAGGCCTATTTTGTAGCGATTGAGTGATTTATCAGTGCTAGGACTGAAATAATCAGATTAAAGCACTTGAACTGATATTTTCACGGATTTGTTCATTGGACAAGCTTAGCCTTAACAGCAATGAGCTATCTGAACTGTCTGCAGGCCTATTCGGGGACCTCAGTATGTGACATCTCTTTATCTTTACCACATGAGTATCTGAACTTCCTATAGGTCTATTTGTAGGCTTGAATGATTTATCAGTGCTATCACTGCATACCAATACGATGAAAAGCATTGGAACCTGATATTTTCAGGGATATTTTATTTGACAGAACTTTATCTTAACCATAATGAGTGATTTGAATTCTGCGGCACTGATTTTTAGGGTTGGAGTGATTTAATCAGTCGCTAGCACTGCAGAATAATAAGATTAAAGTACTTGAAACTGATCTTTTCAGGGATATGTTTCATTGACAGAGCTTATCTTTACTACAAACAAGTTATCGGAAACTACTTTTTCTGTTGGTCTGTTTGGTAGGGTTGAGTGATTATCAGTGCTATCCTGCATACAATAAGTAAATACTTGACCTAATATTGTTAGGGATCTTGCTCATTGACAAAGCTGGCCTACCAAAAAGGAGTATCTGAACTTGCCTTTAGGCCTATGTTGTCGGTTTGAGTGATTATTCAGTGACTATCACACCCCCACCCAATGCATCCAATAAGATTAAAGTACTTGAATCTGATATTTTCGGGATCTTGTCCATTTGACAGAGCTTTATCTTTACCAATAAAAATGAGTTATCTGAACTGCTTATAGGTCTATTTGTAGGGTTGAGTGAATTTATCAGTGTAGCACGCATACTAATAAGATTACAAGCACTTGAACCTGATATGTCCGGGATGCTTGTACTTTAACGGGACACGTGGCTGCTACAAAACGAGTTGTCCGAACTGTCTGCAGGCCTATTGTTTGTAGGGTTGAGTGATTCTCAGTGCTATTACTGCATACCAATAAGATTAAAGTACTGAACCTAATATTTTTAGGGATCTTGCTAATTGAAATGCTTGACTAACAAAAAATGAGTTATCTGAACTGCCTTTAGGCATATTTGTAGGTTTGAGTGATTTGTCCGTGCTATCACTGCATACAATAAGATTAAATACTTGACCTGATATTTTCAGGGGGTCTTGTTCATTTGACAAAGCGGGCCTTAATAACATTGAATTATCTCAACTGCCTGTAGCCATATTTGTAGGGTTGAGTGATTTATCAGTGCTAGAACTGCATAATAATAAGATAAAAGTCTTGAATGTGATATTTTTCAGAGGATTCTTGTTCTTTGACCAAAGCTTGACCTTAACCACAATGAGTTATCTGAACTGCGCCTGTAGGCCTATTGGGGGATCTTGGACATTTGACAGAGCTTATTAGTTACCATACTGATTCTATCTGAACGTATGTAGGCCTATTGTAGGGTTGAGTAATATTTATCGTGCTATCACTGAATTACATAAGATTAAAGTAATTGGAATCTGATATTTTCAGGGATCTTGTCCATTTGACAGATCTTTATCTTTACCAAATTGAGTTATCTGAAATGCCTGTAGGTCTATTTGTAGGGTTGAGTGATTTGTCAGTGCTAGGCACTGCAAAATATAAGATTTTACAAAAGCACTTAAAATGTGATATTTCCGGGATATTGTTCATTTGACAAAGCTGGCCTGTACAACAATTGAGTTGTTGAACTGTCTGAAGGATATTTGTAGGATTGAGCGCGATTTATCAGCCGATAGCACTGCACACAATAAAGGTTAAATATACTTGAACTGATATTTTCAGGAATTGTTCCTTGACAAGCTTGACCTGGACAAACAAGAGTTGTCTAATCTGTCTGCAGGCCTATTTGTAGGATTGAGTGATACATCAGTGCTACTACTGCATACCAATAAGATTAAAACACTTGAACGGATATTTTCAGGGATATTTTCAATTTGACAGAGCTTTATCTTAACCATAATGAGTTATCGGAACTGCCTGTTGGCCTTTTTGTTGGGTTGAGTGATTTATCAGTGCAGCACTGGATACCAATAAGATTAAAGTACTTGACTGATATTTTCAGGGGTCTTGCTCATTGACAGGCTTTATCTCTACCATAATGATTTATCTGAAATGCCTGTAGGGCATATTTGTAGGTTGAGGAGTTATCAGTGCTATCACTGCATACCAATAAGATTAAAACACTGGAAACCTGATATTTTCAGGGATATTGTCAATTTGACAAAGCTTGATCTTTACCAAAATCAGTTATTCTGAACTGCCGAGGCCTATTTGTCGGGTTGGGTGATTTATCAGTGCTACCACTGCATACCAATAAGATTAAAGCACTTAAACTGATGTTTTCAGGGATATTTTCATTTGACAGAGCTTTATATTAACCACAATGAGTTATCTGGGAACTGCTGTAGGCTATTTGTAGGGTTGAGTGAATTATCAGTGCTGTCACTACATACCAATAACATTAAAGCACGTGAACCTGATATTTGGGATCTGGTCATTTGACAGTCTTATCTGGCCAAAAAAATGTGTTATCTTAAACTGCCGTAGGGCCTATTTGTAGGGTTGATGATTTATCAGTGCTCTCCTGTAACCAATAAGATTAAAATACTTGAAACTGATATTTCAGGAATCTTGTTCATTTGACAACACTTGGCCTTTTCAACAATGAGTTATCTGAACTGCCTGTAGGGATATTGGTAGGGGTGAGAGATTTATCAGTGCTATTACTGGCATTCCAATAAGATTAAATCACTTGAACCTGATATTGTAGGGATATTGTCAATTTGACAGGACTTGTCTTTACCACAATAGTGATTGAACTGCCTGAGGACTTTTTGTAGGGTTGAGTGATTTATCAGTCTTAGCACTTCATACCAATAAGATTAAAGTACTTGAACCTGGATATTTTCAGGATCCTGCTCATTTGACAGGATTATCTCTACCTAATGATTATATCAGTTCGCTAGAACTGCCTGTAGGTCTATTTGTAGAGTTGAGTGATTTATCAGTGCTATCCCTGCATACCAATAAGATAAAAGCACTCGGACCTGATGTTTTCAGGGATTTGTTCATTGACAGATCTTTATCTTGACCGAAATGAGGTATCTAAACTGCTTGTAGGCATATTTGTAGGTTGGACCTATTATCAGTGCTATCAATGCCTACCAAAACATTAACGCTTGAACCTGTTATTTTCAGCAATTCTTGGTCATTTGACAAAGCTTGGCTTGACAACAATGAGTTATCTGAACTGCCTGTAGGCCTATTTGTGGGTTGAGTGTTTTAAATCATTGCTGTCACTTCAGTAACAATAAGATTAAATTACTTGAACCTGATATATTTAGGGATAGTGTCAATTTACAAGCTTTAGTTCAACGGGAATGATTTATCTGAACTGCCTGTAGGTCTATTTGTAGGTTTGAGTGATTTATCAGTTCTATCACTGCATACCAATACGCTTAACACACTTGAATATAATATTTCAGGGATCTTGTTCATTTGACCGAGCTTTATCTTACACCATGCTTTCAGAACTGCTGAGGCCTGTTGGTAGTGAATGAGTGATTTTCTCCGGGCTCAAGTACATAAAAATGGGATGAATCCCTAGTACCCTAGTATTTTCAGCAATCCTGCCCTCCCATAAAGATTCTCATATTGTCACAACAAGCTCCACTAACCTTCCTGAACTTGTTCAATGAAACCCCTGGCTTGCCTATTCTGGATTTGCACAGTAATAAACTCACTATGCTGCACAGTCAAATGTTCTATGGATGATTCAATTGAAATGTTCTTTAAATTTAACAGGAAATGATGTGACTAAACTCAGCACATGAAACCGGGTTGTTTTTTTGATAAGAAACCACTTTATTTGTAGATAAACCAGCTATATGTTGCTTTGCTGACAAATCATTAGGACCTCAATGTATTCAAATGTACCCCGAATCACCATATTTTACTTGTGAAAGACTCCTGCCCAATAAACGTGTTTAAAACTTTCATGTGGGTTTTACCATGCATTGACCTTAGTTCTCAACCATAGTTGTTTTTATTTGGGGTCATTACAAACTCAAAAAAGACCACAACAAGGAGATAAGAAGTCATAAAACATTGCTGCAGAAAAAGGGGAAAAAAACTAAAGTCCAGTGGCACTGATAATCAAATTTTTGCTGTCCGTTTTGACCTTCCTTAGGGCATTTACATTCTAACAATAGCATCTGCTGACCATACTAGGGCAGTCTTCCCTCTTTATTCAAAACTTGGCGAAACGTATCTTATGCACAGCAGTCGGAGCTTGTCTGTGTTTTCTTTTGAATCGTCACTACTTTTAATAACCCTAATAAGCATAGAGAGGTGTTGGGTTTTCGAAACATAACTGCACTGGAAGAAATAGATGATAAGAAACTTTATGGTCAGAAGTCGTCATAGCGTTTTGGTCACTAATAGTACTTGGCAGTTCCATTGCCCTGGGTTGGTTGTGGCCAACTGTATTACAAGTGATAAAATCTATGAAATATCTAAAGTAATGTATTGGATTACCATTGGCTTCTACTTTCATGCCTGAAAAAGAACAAGAAAATATCTCAAATCAAATGCGATTTGTCAGCAAATATTTCTGTACTATTTGAAGATAAAAAAATACCAGGCCACAGGCATGGACCTTTTTTTCAATAGGCATTTTTATTGATTGAATCTCATCTGCTGTGTCATTATTGTAGTGTCTTACATAGCACTTGTTGCTGACATTATAACCACAAAACCTCCAAGCATTAAAATTACCATACGTATAATCATGAGTTAACCGGCTACTTATTTTGGACGTTTTTATCATGTTTGATGCCAACCATCCTCGTAGGAATATTTATACGACAGAAAGATGGAGTTTTCTCCGCACAATTTGCGCGTTTGCCTCATGTGTGTTGCCAGTCAGTTTTGCTGGCCAATCCACTTTTTATTTCCTTCTCAGTCACTTAAAATTTTACATAAATCAATTTTTGGAAGAGTGTGCAAGAATACGACTGCGAAAAATGCAGAAAAAATTAGACGCTGAAAACAACCCAGAAGATGAGATGTGAGATTGATATTTTAACCATGGGGAATAAACCAACCCCAAAACCATCAATCTTGTCATTGGGATTCAGAAAAAAATTAAGGGGACGACATCAATTTATGTTCATTTATAAACTAACTTGATAATGTTCATGCTCACCGACTGCACAGCTTTAGCAATAAAATCTGAATTACCATTTTTTCCGAAGACCAAATATCTTCAAAGGTAACTAACTGATTTTTTTTTATAAGGCAAATACTATTTTAACCAAGTTTTCAATTTTCAAATAATGAATCACATTTGAACAAAGACTGACTTCACATACAGTCTAATTGCTTTAACCCACATGAGGACTACTGACCAATTTGATTGGTTATAGATTATTGATGTAATCAGCCAATCAGAAGACTGAAACCTTTAAGGTGAATACAGATATATAAGGGGTCAATCCAAGAATAGTAGGAAGGTTAAGATGCAATGCGTGAGGTGTACTTGTACTTGGAATGTAAAATCTTTAGTTTAAGATTGCATCCAGATATACAGTTGGCCAAACGTACCGGCCTGTTTTTTTATCAGTATTGTGCAACTCCGATAATTTTTGAAATTTTCAAATCAAATTTTGTTGCCTAGGTCTTGTCTCTCGTCATTTGACACCTCTTGTAAAAGAAGTGCAACATGGCGAGATAGACTGCCTGAAAGACGTAAAACCCCAAACCAAAAGTTGGCAGTTTTGGAGTTTTCATGGCTTGCAGTGTACGTGACAACTAACACGCTGACCACACATCAATATTGCAAGTAGGTTTCTTTGCTCAATCATTCAGAAACCTCTTTGAAATCAAAACAGATTATATTATCGCATTGTACCACACAGTGGTCCATAAGGAAAAATAAAAAAAATGCAACTTTGGTTGGGGGTTTTACATCTTTCGGGCGTTCTATCTCAGCCATTTTTGCCACGGATTTTTTTTAACAGTGAGGTGTTAAATGAAAGAGCAAGACCTAGGCATCAAATGTATATTTAAAAACTTTAAAATTATCAGACTTTTGCACAATTCTGATCGAAAACATGATGAGATTCTTTTTTTGCCAACTGTATAGGTCAATCAGAGATAGTAGAAGGTTAGAAGGCAATGTGTGAGGTGTACTTGCACTCAGAAAATTTTGAATTCTTTAGTTTAAGATGCATACAGATATACAGCCTGTCTCAAACAAGTGGTACATCAAAAAAAATTGGTTAAGTATGAAATTTCAAGTTCATTCTTACGTTGATCATAATATTAAAGAACAAAGACCAGGCTTTCTAATGGTGTTTGTTTCATCTCATTTGCTTTTGCATCCAGAGATATAATCAATTTAGTGCGATATACCAAAATTTATTTTGTGCCACTTTTAAGCATGGTCAGAGTTGTTTCGCCTCAGCTTGCCTGCTTTCTTAAGCTCACAAAAGATTTGCAACTTGACAAAAAGAAACAAAACACAGATTAAATTTATAAACAAAGGAGTCCCTAGTTTTTAATCACCAAGTTTCAATAGTCAACATAATCAGTTCATTATAAAATCTTTCTTTTCATAAATAACCAACATACAAATATTTATTGCACGTCAGTGAAGGGACCTTTGATTTATTACAAGATTTGGTATGTGTTAAAATCATGCCAGAAGGAATGTAATTGCAAACGCAAATAAAACACTCCCAATCCAAGAAATGGTTTAAAATATTGCAATTGCATCATCTTTGTCATTTTTCTAATTGTTGACGTCAATAAAAAATTCCGAATTTGGAAGCAAAGTAGCAAGTTGTCGGTAGAATTTTGCGTTTCATATACTTAGAGAAAAAGTATGATGTTTGGGAACCGGTACTCTCTTTACGACGAATTGAACCCACAAGGCCGATACCATTATATTAAGTGGAAGAACGAGGAGGCCGGAGGCCGAGTTCTTCCCGCAAAAATAATGGTCGACGGGTTTCAATTTCTCGTAAAGAGAGTACCGGTTCCCAAAATCATACCTTTATTCTCAGCTTAACAGCAATTATCATTTAAAGGTCATCGTTAACCCCATTTCGGGTTACTTTACAGTTTAAATACAACAGAAGGACTGCCATCACCCCAGTTGAAAACAATCGAAAACCCGCTGAAACAGACGGCAAACGATCATACGCAACGATCATACGTTGCAGGCGCAGCCGCAAAGTAGCAAAATGCTGTATGACGCGGGCGCTTCAACCTAAAAATAACTTCAATACGCAGCGCGTACTACCTTGGTTCAATTAAAGGAATTGAACCCGTGGCATCCAGCCACATGAAATTGCTTACATTTTCACATTCAACACTCACACAGCTGTTTAAGAAGTCAAGACAATAAAACTCTCTCCTCCAGGTTGCTGTACAGCCGTCTGTAACGCTCATGGTTCTCTTCTGACAAACAATAGTATGTCGAATATTATTCACTTAATCTTAAAGCCAAACACTGATCATAACTTCCGACATTATGTAACTGTTTTTCCGTATCTTTAGAGTTTCTTTATGACTTCCTTTTTAAAGAATTTCATATCTTGTTTAAGTTGAATAACTTATGTTTAAACTAATTCGTTCACCGTTTTCACTCAACCAAAGTGGCAACATAACTCGATTTTTTGTGTTGCCGCAGTAATTGGAGTTATCTCTCGATTGAAATAACAATTGGAAAGATGAAACAAAAAATCCTGGAAAGCGGTCTTTTCTCTTGAATGTGATATCAAAACAATTATGTTGAGATTTATAAATTTAAAAAAAATCGTTTTTTGATTGTACCATTTGTTTGAGACAGGCTGTATAGGTGCATCAGAGGTATAGAAGGTTAAGATGCATGTGTAGGGTGGTACTGTTACTTGGAGAATGTGGAATTCTTTATTTAAGATGGAACAGAAATATAGGTCAATCAGAGATAGTAGGAGGTTAAGATGCAGTTTGCGAGGTGTAACTTTACTTGGAATTGTGGAATTCCTTCTTAGTTTACGGTGCATACAGATATATAGGTCAATCAGAGATAGTAGGAAGTTTAGATGCAATATGTAGGTGTAACTGTCTTGTAATGTATAATTCTTTAGTTTAGGGGCAATACAGATATATAGGTCCAATCGAGATAGTAGGAAGGTAAGGTGCAATGTGTGGAGGTGTACTTGTTACTTGGAATTTGGAATTCTTTAGTTTAAGATGCATACAGATATCTACGGTGCAGTTCAGGGACAGTAAGGAGGTTAAAGGCTGGACCAGAGATTTCCTTCCCGATAGGGCGCACGATCATTTGTCAAACAAATTGTGTTTTTGGCATCGTACATAATGCGTGTCCTACACTAATTATGGTGTGACATAACTACGCTCAAATCGCAGTCCTTCATATAGACAATCACCCTTTGTTATAAAATTTTTGGATCCGGAAATTTTTTGTTATAACGGTACAAAAAACACGGTATCCTCTGACACTGTTATACTGTGCATAAGTGTTAATGCATAGTAAACGTTAAAATCCAAATCTTTTCTAACTGGAGTTAAGCGTTTTATGTAACTCTCTTAGTTCTAGGTGACTATTTGTAATACTAACAAAATTATATTCGACATTCGAGTAAGCCTAAGATGCAATGTGGAGGTTTTGTTACTGTACGGGAAACTAAAACTCATACACACTGTTATGAATAGTGGTTTTGAACGGTCAATAGATTGTTTTATTTGTTTTTGTGTGGCATGCTTAAGCGGCACGGCACATTTTCACAAAATATGAAATTTTTTCACATTTGCTCTCAAATGATAGTTATAGGATAGTTAGGCATGGAAGAACAGAGATATATTTACATCATAAAAAAATAATATACCCAAAACAGATAGGGACATTGTTACTAGGCCCAAAGAATGTGCAAGTGATTTATTTCAATTTGGTAAGATTACGTCATATTAGCACATAAAATATTATAAATTAGTCTAAGTAATACAAGATGGGATTTACCTGGTTTGTGTGCATACTGGTGTGTATGTAGCAATTAGAATTCAAGAGAACCGCGGAGATTGTTATGGAGTTTACTTGAGAATTAGGGGGAATTTTTTTTTTTTTGGAGATCGAACTAGCCTTAACTCAGGGTAATAAGAGTCTGGCAAGAGATGGCGCCCGGCTGAGTGAACTGGTGTGCCACAGGGATGGACATGAAACTGAGATAGCGCGCCCTACTGTATTACAGGCAGATATGCTGGGTGCATGAGGGTGATGGAATTCTGATGTAATGGACTCTATTTAGCACATGAATAATAGAGAGTGGACCAGATCCTTCTAGTATTGTTGAGAGGATATAAAGCTCTGGGAGAGAAGAGAGTCAGAGGAGTATCACAAATCATACTCCAAGGAGAGTTACATACCATCATGCTCCAGTTATTAAGCAGAGGTTCTTAACATCTTGCTCCAAGTTGTTATTAGCAGAATTTCAAAAGCATGTGACATCAGGGTGTTCCAAGTTGACATGAACAGTAATCAAAGTCTAGTACTAATCTCCCAGATAGTGGACATTGTCATGTTATTCTTTTCTTTTTTCTCATAGTAGTCTCAGTCCAAGCAGTTTAGTCCGATTGTGTAGCGGGTTCGGTTTGTATATTACGTGGCCTCTGAGTTATCCAAGGGTAAACAAGCTACAGCACTAGTGGACTTTATATTTAGTCGACCTCCGAGCTTCGGAGTCATTAGGAGATGGTGGTTTTATTCAGTAAGGACAAGTCGTCCGTGGACAAGTCCCACTATTGGAAATTGGGAGTTTTGCGCTGGAAGATTCGCCAGGACTGTTTGCAAGTTCGGCATCTCAATTGTAATCTCGCTGCAGCCCGCTTCGCGCAACACCAGGTAGTAAGGTTAGTTAGTTCAATTAATAACGACTTTATAGATTGATCTTGATATGATACCTAATCGATGTTGAATGAATTGATTTTTTAAAACACACCAATGTTTAAAATAAATCTTGTTCTAAAATTTGTAATCAAGTGCACAGTGTATTGTTAGTTATTCGGAGTTTGAATCCGTAGTTTTGAGGTGGTTTTGGCCTTGGCAGGTGACGTAACAAATTGATATGAGATAAAGATATCCAGGAAAATTGTAGGCCCCTTTTGTAAGGTTTGCATAACCTTTAATCAACAACTGTGTGTATTACATGAATATTTTTGACTCGTAACTCAATTCTATTAAAACCTCAAAGATAATAGGACCGCGTCATCAAACGTGTGCCATAGAGTGATTTGAGAAACAGCAGTACGGGGAGCGTGTTATTGTGTTAAAAAGCCATTTTCGCTCGTCTGCTGAATAATTTAACTCGCGGCGACGTAAATTATAAAAAATCCTTCAGTTTACCCATAAGGAGCTGATTTGGTCTTATCATTTCGGGTGAGGGCGTTTGTATATACAAGCTTACAAAACCGGGTGCAAAAATATCGATTTGAAAAAAATCTTGGAGGGCGCACTATTTTTCAAATGTGCCAGTGGTCTCTTTAATGAATATCATGAATTTTATATTTCACTTCCTTGTTGGTGAATTCTGTTTTCTCAGAAAAATATGTAAAATATCTATTTCCACTTCAAATGTAGCTGCAGCTGGCATTGTATAATACTCAAATTTACTCAGTCTTTTAAACTTATTTAGAAATGATTATTTTAGTCTTTGAGAAATTTTCTGATAGATCTTGAAAGATTTGCTTGTGTTTCTTAAAAAATCGGAAGCGCATGTTTTATCCATTATACTGAGTGTGTAGTGCAATGTACAGTGAAGAATATAAAGGAACACAGATTTTCTGAAAACATTTTATCCGCATGAGTACTTATGTGTGTACAGTATACAAATTTCACTGTCAGGAGAGGCTCTGGGTTAAAACTGTGGGCCCGAAGTGACTGCAAGCACTATTGCGGTGACTGCAAGCAATTTGCAAGTCCACCAAGGGACCATACTTTTAAACCAACAGTCTTGGAATGAGTTTACCATTATCCTTCATTAATACATTGATCATGACTTTTTTGTGCCTATAATAAAAGCTCGAAAGAGTCATCAAGTTGCTTTTGGACAACAGACATCCAAAAGTGTAGTATGTCTGGAGTGCCTTTATTTTACGCGCATGCATGATGCAAGCCGCAACTAGTCTATTTACGCTCAAAAGCTGTAAATAGATACTATTCTACTACTTGGGGCCAGAATAGTACTGTTCGTTGGTAAAATCAGAATAATCCTACTGTAACATCAATGAACATTACTATGAAGTATGATAAGGACCCACTTGAATTCTGAAGCGTGTTTTATCCCTGATGTACTGGTGTGTGTGTACAGTATATGGTGGCCCATGGGGACATAATCAAAACTATTGACCACGAGGTGATTGGAGACTCTACTATTTCCCAAGGCAGAAAAGAGTACGGTTCTCGAGATCGCCGAGGGTCAAGAGTTTTAACTAATGGCCCCGAATATAAAGGGCGTTTAATATTTGTTTTCGCTGCTGAAGTAACGAGACTACAGCTGGGGCCACAAAAATTACAATACCAGTAAGCAAGTTATTATACCGGTAAAAAAAATGGCATGCTGGTCAAAAAAATGAAATATGCCAGTCCAAAAAAGACTTGCCGATCAAAAAAAAAATGACTATGCCGGTCAACAAAATGACTATGCCGGTCAACAAAATGACTATGCCGGTCAACAAAATGACTATGCCGGTCAACAAAATGACTATGCCGGTCAAAAAATGACTATGCCGGTCAAAAAATGACTATGCCGGTCAACAAAATGACTATGCCGGTCAACAAAATGACTATGCCGGTCAACAAAATGACTATGCCGGTCAACAAAATGACTATGCCGGTCAACAAAATGACTATGCCGGTCAACAAAATGACTATGCCGGTCAAAAAATGACTATGCCGGTCAACAAAATGACTATGCCGGTCAAAAAATGACTATGCCGGTCAAAAAATGACTATGCGAGTCAAAAAAATTACTATACCTGTCAAAAAAGACCTTATACCGGTTAAAAAAAAAAAATGACTTATACCGGAAAAAGTTACTAAAGGGTACCTACTACTGTTATGCCAAAAATAGTTGTGAAAACTATACAAGTCCAGTGGCATATCGGGCCTGCTTGCTTGGGGAAAATTTCCCAAGCTTGGGAAATTTTCCCTCTAGGGGGGTCAAAAGGCCAATTTTCCCGGTTTCAGAGGGCCGTTTTGGCATTTTTGCAATTTTTTCCCGGGCCAAAGGCGTCAGGGTGGGCAACTGCCCCCCATGCAACCACCCCCCCACCCGCCTGTTACGCCACTACAAGGTCATGTGACTTTCATTTTTAACCAATCAAGATGACAAGGATCTATCTATCTTTGAGGTTATGTAATAAAGTATTGAGGAACACTTGATAATTGTGGACCTGGTTTTGTAAACACACTGAGTGGGGAAAATAAACCAAACCTGTGATAGGGGGAAAGTATTCAAAGGTGGATTGGAATGAGCGTGAACAGAAAAACGCAGGAAAAGGGTCCTTGTTTCCAACAAGCGTGTAGCAGTACATTGATGAGGGTGTCAAAAACGCCAAATCTTGAAAACAAAGGCTTTTTTTTCGTAACCCGAAATTGTGATGTACATGTTTAGGGGATATGTAATACTCACATTAAGCAGATATCAAAATCTCAAAAATATTATGAAATTGGAAGTTAAAGCAAAGATATGGTGCCGGCACAGGTTTTCGATGGGAGGGGGAAGGCCACTCACGATCCCTGACTAGTGACATATACAGGACACCAAGTTGCGCTAGACCTAAATCGTGATATCATGTCTTGATATCATACCACTGAGTAGAAGCAGGCCCGGGCAGGGTGGTCACAAGCGGGTGGGGGCAAGGCCATCACGATCCCCTGACTCTAGTGACATCAGGACAGCAAGATGTTGCTAGGTCCATATATTTCACTATACTTTGAAAATGTGAAAAGCTTGGGGCCAGTCCTCATATTTGTACCTTCCTTCCCTCCCGAGGACAGGGGGGGGGACGGGGATTGTATTGTTGCGAAAATGAAATGTTTCAAAATCTTTGAGCAAATATAGTCGCTCCAATACCTAACATGGTTAAAGTGTATATAAAATACTAAAATAAACGTTATGTTATATATGCAAAAGAAACTTTCTCTTTCAATGTAAAAGTTTCAAGGATCTTATCAGGTGGTATAAAGCAAAAACACATGCTGTCACATGTTTCATCATAGGATGCAGCCAGTGCTGGCATGCGGTTATTTGATTATAATGCAAAACAGGACAAAAAAAAAAAATTCTCTTTTCCAATTTTTAAGATTCAAAGATACATGCAGTTATAGTGTAAACATATCATCACATGTTTCATCAGTGATCAGCCAGTGCCTAGATTTTGGTATTTGATATAATACAAACAGGTAAAAAAGAAAACTTTCTCTTCAGTGATACAGAAATTGATATTCAATGTAAAATTATGCTAGTATTTAGTACAGCTTTCTCTTTAATGTGTGTATAGTGTAACTGAGAAGGGCAAAAGGACACTGTTAAAAAAAACAAATAAATCCTGTCACGTTTCTGTATGCAGTCATGTGTTTTCTTTGATGACAAACTTTGATAATATTTTTGGTATGTACTTTTTGTTGAATTTTCAGTTATGTCTTAGTTGTAGTTTTAAATTTTCATCACTGATGGTTTACATAGAATTACAAAGTGTTCAATACTAAAGAGGAATTGTTGATGAGTTTTGAGCACACGTTTGGTTGCAGTCTCTAATCTAAGACATAAAAAAAAAACAGAACGATACTATAACATTCATTAAAAAGCCTATTTAGCCACATTTTTTGGAAGGGCGGCCCCCAATTTTTCCAAAAATTGTGGAGATTTTTACACAGTTGAATGGGGGAAAGGGATAGTAAAAAAATAGACATGGACAGGTGGTGAAGATATAACCGAAAATGTATACCTGTGTCATTAACGGAAGGCAGGAATTTTTGACTACTAGAATAATATTATCGGGGCCGATCCCCGATAATAATTCAACGCCCACTGCTGGAAACGCCAATGAAAGGTGAAAGGCATAGGGATCCACGGGATACAAGGGGGGAAAAGAGAGAAATATGGAAGGGGAGACGAGCATACATTAGTGTGGATCTGTGAAGGAGGCTAGGGGAAAGTAAAGTAAGAGGTTATTTTCTCCGATGGTTGGCACTATTTCATCATGGACGGACATTAACGTAGCACTTGTCCAGCTCTGCCCGCTTTAAGTTCAATCTGGGATCCTAATTCTAATTACAAATCGCTATTTGTGATTGATAAATACGGATTTTTTAGCATTCCCCGTTCGCGGTATATTACTAGACAACTACCAACCTTAACTGTGCAAAACTATCAAAATTTTGAAAAAAAATTGGGGGCGCTCTTCAGAAAATGTGCCAACTGCTTTTAAGGTACATTTAAACCACAATTTTTAAAACTACTTCATTTGATTCACATGCATTTTTGCTTGTCATAGGGAATGCATTCAATTGTATTCATTTGAATGTGCTTGATAACTAGACATTAAAGGGGGGTATGACCCAATTTAAGTCATATATTGTTTTTTCATCCTATAGGAATAGACTTCAACAAAAAAAAACAATCTATTAAAGTTTTTGAGCCGATATTCACAATCTGGTTTCGAAGGAGCTAAAAATGTTATTTTGAATCCCTATAGACGGTACTCTATAAAAGTTAATTATTGGTCGACCAAATGGCGGCATATTTTCACTCATATAAACATCCAAACCAAACTTCCTGTAGCCCAATTAGATTTTAACAGGGTAAATGAGGAAATAATAGGTGATTGTTCTGATGATACCAACAATTTTGACCACCATATCGGTAAAATCTGGGCACCTGGGGATGAGGCTATTAGCTATCGACCATGCCCTTCAAAGTTTATATGAGAGAAGAACTATCATTGCCAAAATTCATTGCATTGAAAGCTAAAACAAAAAAGCCATTAACTTCTAATTAAAAGACATTTGCCTATACAACTTACATGTATGGTAACAATTTAAAAATAAACAAAAACTTATGGGTGCTCTATCATATATATGTTCAAATATTTTGCAGATATGAGTTAAAAATTTGAAAAATATGAAATTCTTCAATTACCTCACAAACTGAGTGTATTGGCATTGGCCCAAAGAAAAAGAGGATATTTTTTTAACATAAAGATAAACATACCCAAAAAAAGACAGGCCATTAATAAAGAGCTAAAGCAAATCCAGTGTAATGTCGGTTTAATGTAGGATAACTGTTTGCCAAGCTTTTATCAACAATCTGTGTCTTATACATGAATATCATAGACTCATACTCATTTGATATAAAAAAAGAAGAAATATTCGTACAGACTGGTCACAAACAGGATGGATGTCTCGTGGGGAATCAAACTCAGGCCTGTGTTTTCTGTGTTTAAACGGGCATGTCCGTCGTCCGCTTGAATAAAAATGATCCAGAGTAATTTTATTATAAAATCAGGGGTTTTTTAACAGTAAGGGCATTGACTATGGGCCTTAATAATTTACTTGGGTGAGGGATAAATGGATATAAAAGCTTTTTAAAAATCTTGAGGGGCCACACTATTTTTCATGGTTCCATGTCTCTTAACTTGAATAGTTTATATTATCTACAACAAGGGCATCCACATTGTAAGCCTACAACTTTTCAAATATGATGTTGTAAAACTTAGACGAAGTCACCATATTCTGACTAAAACCCAGAGTGTTATCCAAGTTAACGTAGTTGTTGTGCCCCCTAACTGATCTATGGCAGATTGTAATGGTAATGAAAAAGGCATGGTCACCACTTAGCACACTACTACATCATTATTTTCTGTTTAGAACGGCAGAGAGTTCAATGACCCCCATAGACCCAGTGTACAATGGCGGATCCAGGATTTGAAAAATGTCAAAAAGGAAAGGGGCCCGGAGGGAAGGCAACTTGTTGTATGGTACCCGGAGTAAAAAAGACGAGAAAACAGGTGCAGCGACGTTTGATATTGGAAGGGCTAGAGAGCATAGAGATAAGGCCGTGGATTGTGTAGGACAAACGAGGACCCCGTCCATGGAGCCGAGACATGAGTGTACAGGGATAGTGACCGTTTGTTTTTTGAGTGGTAGGAAGAGAGTTCAAGTAGGGTGTGGCATATGATATATAGGAATGTATGGACTATTGATCTCGTGTGTGCCTTGAGGATGGATTTGTGATTTTTGTTAATGCTATTTACAGTTTTGTTTGGTTTTTAAATTGGCAAGTAAGTTAAGATTTTGATTATGTTCTAGATTGCCTTTGACACCTTGACCAAGGGTTAATATGTTAACATTGAAATATATTTAATTTTTGGGTAAAGCTGAGATCAGAAACAGGTCCTAGGTATGACAAGATCAATGCTCAGTAGTGAGAAAAATTGGAAAAAGGTTTTTGTAATAACACAAAACACACGCCACTGCTTGTTTTTATCAGATAAGTACTGGGGTTGTAAGCTGAAGTTGTTTGCCTTGCAATAGTTTTTAATCAAATCAGTTTTGTGTATCAAAATAGTAAGATTTTGTATTTGAAAATTACAAGAAACTTCAAAAAATTGAATAAATATTCAAAATTTATGTCATAATTTAAAAAAGTTTCATAACTACATGATTTCTTGCAAAAAGTGTGCACTGATCTTGCTATAATACTGATGTCTTGGTTTTTAAATAATGAAACTGGGACTTCATATTTCAAGTTAAAGAAAATTGGTTTTTAATTTGCTAAATTTACCATTCATAAATGGCTATCGGGTATTTTGTAAAGGGAGCCTACTTTAAAGGGCAACGAGAATTTCAATCCAAATCAATATTTTCTGTGATATGTTAGTGATTTCATATAGATACACGCTCAATAGATCCTTACCTTTTTATTTGGTTAGGAACACTTAAAATGAAAACAAAAAAGGTGATTTCTGTATTCTTATATGTCAATAGAAAACTACCCGCGCGGAATTCTGTATATTTGCTCCTATACCGAAATTGGAAAATTTCACAATTTGTTTACCAAAGAAAAGTTTCTCAGTTTGTGATTCCTTACAGATGGGGATATTTTGATTTATAAAGCTTGACACCACTGCCAAAACAAATTTTCCATTTTTTCGGGGACACCGGTTATTTGAAATCTCAGTGCACCTTTAAAACCAAGATTTAACCCTGAGATCCTACCACTGTACAGTATCTCTGATTGGCTCATATATGATTAAAGCATGAATTGAAAAGAACCTCCAAAGGAAAAACAATCAAAAATGTGCCTTCTATAATCTGTACAAAACCTTTTTGTAGTCCCGGGCGCTAAAAATGAGCTAGGATCACCTGAAAGGAAAGTTTATCTCATGGGGTTTTTCTCAGATCAGAATTTTTATGCAGGAAATAAACGAAGAGGTGTACGGTAAAGACTGGCCCGAATCTGAAAGAATCTAAATAATAGGGGGGTTGGGTATTTCTGGGGGTCAAAAAATTAAGACCAACAATCATATATTATGTACATAAGAAGACAAATAAGATATCCGGACGTTTTTTTGTAATTGGTATGTGTGTTTTTGTTTTTTGTGGTTGTTGTTGCTGATGACCTAAAGGAATTAAGCTTAGTCGGTAATTTAAGTATATATTGTACTTCATGTAGTAATGATTCGAGGGTAAAAGTTGTAGGGGGTCACTAAATGACCCCCTCCCTGATTAAGAATACAGTGAAAATCCTTAAAGAGACAAAGAGAAAAAAAAGAGCACAACGAAGGAAAAAAAAGGCAGGGAATGTGGTGCAAAGAAAGAACAGTAGGTGAGGGAGAGTAGAAGGTCTGGTGATTGCGGTTGGCCAAAAATGGATCAGTATTTTGGCGGGGTGGCAAACCATGGGGGGGGGGGGTGCACCCACTTCAAATATGCCGACTATATGTTGCCATACCAAATGGTTACGAAAATTAGGCTTTCAGTGTGGAAGGAAAGATTATCTCAATGTGGTTTTTCTAAATCAGAAATTTTATGAGGAATAAGAATATGTTAGGTAAGAAGCCCGAATCCTGAACGCATCCCTTATATAGGTGGGTTTCTATTTCTGGGGGGGGGGGTCACAAAATAAAAAAAAATACTAATTATGGTACATATGATTGTATGGACACTAATAAAGATTATACTGACCGTCCAATTTTTTTTTGTGTTCTGGTTAGTGAGCTAAGAATTAAGCTTATTCAGGTATTTAAGTATAATGAACTTGATTGTAAGTTAATTAGACGAGGGTAAATAAGTTGTAGGGGGTCACTCAATGACCCCCTTATTAAGAAATACACTGAAAATCGTAAAATATACAAAAATGCCCACCAATTAGGAAGTAATTTGTTCAATTTCTAACGTAGTTTGAGAGTAGTATAGATTCATCAGTGGAGGTCTGGTGAAGTGTCTTGAAGGGTTTAAAATGCAGATTTGGAGTTTGCAAACCCATGGGGGGACTTCAATATGTGACTTATATGTACCTACCAGATGGTACGAAGAAGGGGTCATTGCAGCTTTATGTTGATATTAGGAAAAAAGGGGCGGCATTGGTTGCAGATTGAACTGACTGGGGTCATTGGGTGTCAGTTTGTTTATGTCAAAATGGGGTTTAAGGAGAGGCAGTTGTATCACAGATATGGGACACCCCCCCACACCACCACCACCACCGCGCCTTGCCGCCGCCAGGATAGCATACTGAATGGTCCACCTCAAATCCTTACAAATTTGGTTGCACAAACATTACCATTTAACTAAACAATTGAAAATTTCTAGTTATTTGTTGTTTTTGCACACCCCACTGCTTCATTTGATAAAAACTGTTTGTGGGGGGGATCTTAAAAATAATACTATTATCCCTAATGACAAATAGATCACCAAACCTGAAGTAACCTACGAATCTAGTTTTTTATGTCTTTAAGGGACATAATGGCATGGAAAAAAATTACATAATGAAAAGGACCCCCTTACTGACATCACTTCACGAGTTTGAAAACAATTTGGATGTTTACATTCTTACAAACAAGGTTAAAAACAGAAGAGTTCGCGGGGGTGGGGGATGTGCAGTTTTGTGGCAATTTCTGGAACAGAAAGCAGGTGGTTCACATCCCTGACAGAATTTTACAGTGATCTTAGCATGTTTTGCGACACATTCCAAAAGCTTCAGACCGGGAAATCAGGGCATCGGGGTGGGGGGGGGGGGGGGGGGGGGGGGGGGGGTGTACTTTAGGCTTGTAAGTAAGATATTGATCTGACAATTGCAAAGATGGATTAGCCGGATTAGCACATATACAATTAGCAATGGTCTGGTGAGCTGATGACAACATGCTTTTCAAGTTTGGTAAATGCTGGCAGTAATGTCAGCCATCCTTGTTCCAGAAATTGCCACAAACTCACTATGAGCTAGGAAAACTTCATTTCCCTCGGCACCAGTTTCAGTACCTTCCATTCCGCAATTTTATTTAGAAAATACACCCCCTGTTTTGGGTATGATATAATACCAGATCACACAAGTTCAGTTCATGTCACTGTATGTACAATAAACCACTGAACTGTGTTCTTGGTGGTTGAGTTACAATATGTAACTCATAGTGACTTCAGCACCTCCCGCTGGAACTCTTCCAGATTTTACTGTTTTTACCGAATGTTAACATCCAATTGTTTTCAACTCGTGGAAAGATGATTTCAGTAAGGGTCCTTTTCATTATGTTTTTTTTTTCATGCCATTTATGTCCCTTTAAGTCTTAAAATGCTTGATGTAGTAATGATATGACAGTGAATATAAGCTGGGGGGGGGGTAATGCACACACCCCTGTGAAAAATTCATCGAACATTCCTTAAACACAACTACTGTGTTTTTTTTATGTAATTTTTAAATCATGGACAAAAGTATTATTACATATAGGTGATAATTAAAACTAATTTAATTACATTCGGCACGGATATATAGGGTCCCTGGTTCTGAGGTGACGGGGTTTATGTGTCCCTTTTACAATACAATCATTTGATACAGCACTTATCAAATTAAGGTCAAAGCGCTTTACATATAAAAATGACAATTAACGTATAAATATCGAAGGCCTCTCCTTGAACCCCCATTTTGACATAAACCGGACAAACCCAATAACCCCAATCGCTTCAATATACAACCAATGACCCTTTTCTCTCCCAATATCAACATTAAAAACTTCCATGACCAATTTTATCTATGAAAAAAATCCCCCACCCTGAAAGTTATTTTCGTACCACCTGGTAGGCACATATAAGACAAATTATATTCAAGTGCCCCCCTCCATGGTTGCAACCCCAAAATACTGTATTTTACCCTCTTGCCACCTCACCAGACCTCCCAAGATGAAACTATATATTCATCTGAAAACTACTGTTCTAGATTGAACAAATTACTTACTTCCTAATTATGGTATTTTATTTTCAGGATTTCCAGTGTATTTCTAATATTGGGGGTCGCCGGGGCCATGATTAGTTGACCCCCTACAACCTTATTGCCCTTGTCATAATTACTACATCAAGTTCACTTATACTTAAATACCCGAATATGCTAAACTCTTATAGTCACTAGACCGTCAGTATATTTTATTTGTCGTCATATGTACCATAATAGTATTTTTGCCCCCCCAACGGAAATAACCCCCATTTTGGTTGGGGGTGCGTTCAGGATCGGGCTTTTCCCTAACATATTCTTATTCCTCATAAAATTCTGACCTAGAAAAAACAACAGAGATAAACTTCCTTCCACACTGAACAGCTACTTTTCGTACATTCCGTATATTGCACATATAAGTCGCATATCGAAGTGCACCCCCCCCCCATGGTTTGCCCACCCCAAAATACGGCATTTTGCCACCTCACAAGAACTCTATCCCGAGAAATATGTCTGGATTGAAAAAATTACTTACTTCCTAATTGTATTTTATTTTTTGTATATTTTAAGCAATTTTCATTATTTCTTATAGGGGGTCATTTAGTGACCCATCAACTTCATTTACCCTCACCTCATTAGCTACAATGAAGTACATTATATTAAAATACCTGAATAATGCTTAAGTCTTCGGTCATTACACGGTCAGGATATCTTACTTGTCTTCTATGTACCAGAATAGAGATTTTTCTTAATTTTTTGTTGAACCCCCGGAAATACCCCTATATTGAGGATGTGTTCAGGATTCGGCTTTTTACCTAACATATTCTTATTCCTCATAACTTTCGTGATCTAGAAAAAACCACATGAGATAAACTTCCTTCCAGGTGATACCTGCTCATTTTTAGCCCGACTATTCCTCTGAAACGACGTCTTTATAATTTGATTGACACAATAAACAATTGCACATTTTTGCATAGGTCTTTAACAGTCGAGAAAATCAGTTTTAAAGAGTTTTTTAAATATTCCTTTCCCTATACTGAACATCAATGCCCATAAATTTGTGTACCACATAATAGCTTAGAGTTTTTTCTTTCCATTGTTATAACATTAGTTCCAACATTCCCTAATGACGTCACGATACGTCATAGGTTGAGGAAAGTATAAAAAATAACTGGGCTATAGGGTGGAAAATTTGATTATTTCCAAAAAAGAAAAAAATATGCATTTTTTCACAATGTTTCCGACTCAAAAATGTAACACTAAACTCCTCTGAGTATAAAACTAGTCCTATCCCATTTAAAGAGAAAACTGTGTGGAAATCGGATATTCCAAACTTTTTTTGGGTGAAAACACATTTTCCCTATCTACACTGTGTACTATGGAAATTGACAGTTATGCTGACATTTGAACTTTATACGGCACCTGACGTATTCTAGGCAGTTGGTTATACGTTTGGTAGCAATAGAAGAAGATGACCATAGCTATCCATTTGATTACCCAAAATCAATGTCCTGTAGTATTCCTGCGTTGACTAAGCATTTTTGGTACTTCTCCGTTCGGGATTTTTCTCGATTGTTTCTTCCTCTTATCGTGTCCAAACACTCAAATATGATCCAGCCAGAGATGGTTACTGCGTCTGGCTGCTTCACTGAATGCCACAAGGTACTTGTTTGTAGCATTGTTGCGCCAGCAGTGCAGACAAGATGTGTTCCTTGTCGTGGGTGCGTGTTCCCCAACCATGTATCCTGATACTGCTTCCAATAGTCCCCATTCTGCAAAAAAAAGGTTCTACCAGGTTTCAATACCGATAGAGTTACATTGGTTGATGGCAAGGTCTTTCTTTCCACAAGGCGACTCTTTACCTCCTTAGAGCTGTTTCAAGAGGTTTGGACTTTGCTTTAAGAAACTCTATCTGGAATTAAGGCGGTTGGCATGCAGCAGGTATCTGTCCATCCATAGGGGTGCTCACATTGGAATACTTGACAGCTGCGTCCTTGCATGCTCGCTACTCTACGACGGATATCTGGTGGAGCTCAATCTGCTAGGGATGTACAAAGTTTTTCTCCGTTGGTTGTTGGACTGAGGCCATCCTGTGTATAAGCCGCATGAGGCATTTACGCTGATCAAGCTTCTTGGCATGGGTTGATCTTTCCCCATACAGGGCAGCATCTCTGCAACATGAGTAGCACAGGGTAAAGTGCCGTCCGATCGTAGGGTAATTGTGGCGAGCACCCCATCTGGTGCAGTGAGTTTGTTCAGAATGTTATTGGCGTGAACATACTTTACTCTTCGTCCTTCTCAATGTGGGTCTTATAAGAGAGAGTGCGGTCCAAAGGTGACTCCCAGGTAGAAGGGTTTATCACAGTGCTCCGGGGAGTTCCAGACCAGGTAACTTTAAGCGGACGGTTGGCTTCACGGTTGTGTAATGGAAAGCACACACCTTTGTCTTAGATGTATTTGCACGTAGGTTGGTTTTCCCTCATCAATAAGGCAGTGGAGTTCATCCAAAGCTTGGAGAGTCTCTCTCAACAACTGGGGTGTGAAGTGGCATCCTTGTTCACTAATTCCAGATCGTTGCATAAATAAAACGACGGGTTCCTGCACTCCTAGGTTGGTCCGTTGGTATATATGTTGAACATGAGAGGTGCAAGCACGCTACCTTGTCAATGCTTGTGGTAGTCCATTCTTAAACCTACGCCATCGGCTCTTCTTTCTTGTCGCTCCTAGCTGAACAAAGAACATGCTGTTAGCCAGCAATCCACGGATAAACTCAGTCAAGCGATGTCCTTGGTTATTTCCAGGATCTTATGGATAGGCATTGTGATTAACAGTGTCGTAGCTGCTGAGAGGTGCGACGAACACAGCTGCGTCCGTTTTACCATACCCTTCTCTCAAACCACCTGCAATGTGTTGAGGTTAGGGGGAAGTTGGCTTGTTTTTGATTTGCCTGGCCGTAAACCTCTGTTCTGGTATGAGGTGTTCGTCTATGACAGATGCGATACGATTGAGCAGGACGTTCAAAGAGCTTGTAGGTATGGCTAAAGGGTGATTAGGTCTGTAGCCTTGGTATTGGAAATGGATCTTTCCCATGCGGTAGGAGTGCCATAATATGTGATTTCCTCCAGATATTTGGGAATCCGTGGGAAATAAGTTAGCAATTGTAGAGCTCGAGAAGACCATTTTCTTTGCTATGCTACTGGGCCAAGATTGTTTAGGTGCTCATAGAGATGTTGTGGTCAAGGCCTACTTTTTCCGGTTGAAGTTTAGCAGTACCGGATTCCAATTCGTCCATGTTAAGGGGCGATTTCGAAACCAGGATACCACTATACCTGTTTATGTCTAGTTTTGATCTTTGGTTTTCTTTCTGCACTTGCATTTAAAAAAGCAGTTGGCTGTGGGCAACTTTGTTGGGTGTGACATTTGGCTGGCGTTTGGAGGTTCTGTTGGATCCCCTCGGAGCTTTTCGGATGGTGAGCCATGGCTTTCTGGCTGTTATTGGCCAGTATCGGTGGATTCAATTAAGTGTGCCAGGGTTTTGATCTTTTCGGGATAATCCTCGCCGAGACTATCCTCAACCTTTAGCGTTTTTTCACCAAAAAATGTACCTTCAAACATGGGTGATGACTCTGATATCTCTAGCACATTCCTGGAAGGCCTGATATATATTCCGTCCTCAAGCCTCTGGGTATGAATCTCCCGTGCAGTCTTGTTCACTAGTTGGAGCAAATTGGTCATAGTTATGGGGTTTTGGAGTCAATCCTCTTCAGGTTCTGATCCAGGTCATCAGTGAATTCTTGCTAGTCTGCTTCCTGTGATTTAACGCTTCCGCTTAAAGGCACTTTGTTTGTTCTGAATACTGCACGTTGACTTGGATACCGATTGGATCGATGTTGAGTTAGTAGAACAGGATCCAGAACAATCTTGCAACAAAGGTTAGAGATGTTTTGCTACAATAGCTAGATCAGGTTGTAACCTCTCTTCCAGCGGCCGCTATGAAATGATGTCGCAGCTTAGAGGTGAAGGAGACCTGATTTTGACTGCTATCCATTCTTCGACAAGCTTGTCCGTCGTTGTTAGTTTCATCAATTGTAGCCGCGATTGATAAATTCTATGCCGAAATTGCACTTTATTTCGTCATCAATTTAATAAATGACGGCATTTCAAGGAGAATATACCCTAAAAATTTTTTGTGGGTGGGGGGTGAAAAATTTTTCTTTTTGCACATCAATGTGTAACCCGTGCAGTGAACATTTCACATTTTGTTACAGGTTTAAGGAGCCCAACTTTTCCAGAAAAGTGCACCTTTGTCGGGGGGGGGGACTTTATTAAATTTTGAACTGTTTATAAAAACCGTGAATTGTAAGCACGAACGTGTGTATTATCGCAAAGGGATTTTGTAATTAAGAAATTATTTTAAGTTATATTTCCATTGCAAGCCATAGCCAGTGGCATGTGGAAATATTCAAGCATTCTATTCCAACACTGCATATACATATATTATAATTATAATAAATTCCAAAAGTGAATAAAGGTCCTATTGACTAAGACTTATAACTACACTTATTAATTTGAACTGGTTTATAACCGTGAATTGTAAAGCAATAACGTGTGTGTTTCGCAAAAGAAGGAATTTTGTAATAGGATCATCGGTATAACCGTTAATAATTATAGTACTGAGCTGACTCGGATTTAGTAATGAGCTGATGTTATGTTTTGAAAGAAATACTTAATCCATGTTATTGGCAATGTCGGACATTTTTAATAGACCGCCTGCAAATGTTGCAGGTTGTCAAGGATTGACGCCTCTCACACAAAGAACACAACTTTACATGACTCTCCGACCAGGAGGCGCTGAGCGCACACCTACCGCAGTACCTGCATATTGGTAAGCTATATGGTGCTCGCTAGACGCATTCTAATTACAAACACTGCAATATAATATAATTAATAATGTTATATAATCCAAAAGTGAATAAAGTCATTGACATAGACTTATATATAACTTATTAATTTTGAACTGTTTATAACCGTGAATTGTAAAGCAGAACTGTGTAATTTATCGCAAACGAAGGCATGTTGTAATTAGAAATCGTATACCCGTTAATAATTCAGTGGCTGTTGGAAATATTCAAGATTCATTTTTATTTAGCATAATACTGAAAAAGATATCAACAAGTAACATTTTATAAAAGTCAAAAGAAGTAACAATTGAGACTGTTTTAAAGTTTGAAATAGATGAAGATAAATATCTGAGACCAGTAATGGACAACCCTGTGGGGTTTATAGTTATTGTTGGCCCTCTAAACATGCAAGTAAAATAATAATACTAAAAAGTACAAAATGCAGTACTAACCCGGCTGGAACCTGCCGTAATAAGGTAAGCAAACAAGCGAAGAAACAGGCTGGACGTATGTTGCTATTTAATCACAAAATAACTTTGCTACTAGAGGGATTCGAACCACTCCTTCGCTTTTACATGACGATCTTTCAAAAGTGCAGTTAAGGATGTTTGGTGTATATCACATAACAAGTTTACAAAGTTGTGTGTTGTGTGTGTATGTGTGTGTTCTGTCGAGTTGGATGTAGTGCTTCCTATAGTGACATTAAGTGTGGTTGTTTTGTAGTACTATAGTGCTTAAGATGGTTTTTGACTTCGGTGGGTTTTTTAAAGTGACATTAAGTGGTTTTTCAGTAGTATTACTACAGTTATCGACCTTCCCCTGTAACGGAATACACTGTACGCTAGTATTGTAATTTTATTCTGTAAAAGAGTAGTAAAGAGGATTTTTCTAGTTTAGTAACTTTATAGGCCTGCGGCGCAATCCTCTTGGCTAAGAAAAGTGAGAAAAACTCTAAAAAACTGAAAAAACTGAAAAAATCTCTAAAAATGTCTAAAAAAGTCTTTTTAAGAGAAAAATCTCAAAACTATATAGGTTTTGAATTCTTCCTTATATAGTTTTGAAAAAGTGTGTTTTTCTGAAAAATGTCTAAAAAAGTGTCTTTTTAAGAGATTTTTTAGTAAAAACCACTTAAAGTGACAGGAGGAGATTTTTTTAGGATACGAATTTCTCTCAAATTTCACTTGTTCGGTTGTAGACCACCTACCGAGAACGTTTCTAAGGTTTATTGGACAAACAGGTGCAAAAGAAAACCGCAAACCTTGTTTTGAACTTGCCTGCTATCGTAATCGTTCCCCATAGAACTTTGAACTTTGACTTTCTATCGTGCACGACAGAAACTACTAAATCATCATCTTATTACATAAAGACGGCGTATTTGGCTTATTCACTTCAGGTGTGATCTAATACATTGGTAAGCATTCCAAATATGTAAAAAACCGGGGTTCGAGAAAAATTGGGGGCGCTTCTTTCTGGAAATCTCCTCATGTCTCTTTAATGTCTGTTTTGTAAGTAAGTAGGTATGTATGTATGTATGTATGTATGTATGTATGTATGTATGTATGTATGTATGTATGTATGTATGTATGTATGCATGTATGTATGTATGTATGTATGTGCGTCGGTTATAGCAAATCTTAAGCGGGAAGGTTCAACCATGTAGTTTCATTACTGTTATTGGCAAGTCTTGTTCTAATTCAAAACAAACCTAACTGAAATGGAAGTTTATGATCTGTACTCTACAGATGTAGTTTAGAATATCAATTTAGCATATTCATAATTATGGAATGTTACCCCAAGCAGTTTCATAACTGTTATTGACAAATTTTGGCTATATTTCAAACCAAGCTGATTTAATATCTTCATCTGCGACTATATGTTAATATTAAATAGGCCTAATATTAAATTGGCGGATTATAGTAATGAGCTGATGTCTATGTTGAAAAAATACTTAATCCATGTTATTGGCAATGTCTGGACATTTTAATAAGATCCGCAAATTTCAGGTTGTCAAGGATGACTCCTCTCACACAAAGAACACAACTTTACATGACTCTCCGCACCATGAGCCGCTGAGCAACCTCCGCATACCGCATATTGTACGCTATATGGTGGGATCGCTAGACGAGCATTCTATTACAACACTGCAATATAAATATATTCTATTTATATATGCACAAATGAATAAAGGTCTATTGACATAGACTTATAACTAAACTTACCAGTCCTATTAGGCTTAGTGCAAATCAACTATGCCAATTGTGTATTTTATATTAGAACTCATGTACTTTGGCGACACAGTTTCGGTGTTACCCATGCAAAAAAAATCAGCAAAAAAAAATTTGCGAGAATCTTGCCATAATGTACAAAATGATGTGTAGGGCATAGCATAATTTATTGCTCAATCTCAATCTGTTTAAGAAAACATTTTAACTTGCAATGAATTTTTTTTAGTTTACACAGGATTTAGCTTGGGAACAAAATAATCCAAATCAGTTGTCAAAATAGTGTCGATATAGATATTATTTACCCTCTTCAAGTTCCACATATAAATACGACGTTTAAACAGCTGTAAGAACCATCTGCACTCCTAGTAACAGTTACGACCTTTAGAAAACGCGCTTATGCAGATGCGGTGGATGCAGTGAGCGCACCCCTGCCCAGCTGTGTTCGGAAATGTGACCGCATGAAGTTCACTCGTATCGATCGATATCGGTCACAATCATGAACAGCAGCTGGGCATGGGCGCGCTCACTGCATCACAGCATCTGCATCTGCATAAACATAAGCCCGGTTTTCTAAAGGTCGTAATTTATCTGAGTATTATGTTTAACCACATCGATAAAATTTTATCTCTATTTAACTCTTCTTAAACCTGCAAATTATACATTAGCACTTGGCTCTAACTTTCCGAAATGATTGCTGAAACACTATGTTGAATCCAATTCCAGAATCACCAGACCTCTTAGATCCAAGCTCACAACATTCAGGGTGGTTAGTCCTACAAGAGGGGACCTTTTTTCCTTTCAAGATACTGTGAAAGGTAAATGTAACGGTGAGAAAATTCCTCATGGATGGGCTGAAGCAGCGCATCCATGAGGAATTTTCTCACCCGTTAAAGCCACTTTGTAAGAAAAAAGGTCCCCTCTTGTAGGACTAACCCCTGGTTTAAACCAGGTCTAAAGTTTAGTCTCCCTTTCAGAATACAAACCTCACTGTTTTCTTGAAAAGCTACCTCTTCAAATTCATTTACATTGTTATTGTAGAATTCTCGAAGCTGTTCAGGGGTACCTTCTGAACTGATACGCATTGCTGAATTCCGAAACTCTTCCAGGCATTGGGTGCCGTCATCCGATCTTTTCCATTGTCAAGTCCTTTTGGAAACCAGTTGTAGTCATCGAGTATGGTCTGATGTAGATTACTTGTCAATCACAAACGCAAGACTGGCTAATGTGGATTCTCTGGCAAGCAGATAGCTTATGATGAAAGAGGGCGGAAAGCGCTGCGTTCCAAGATGTTGAGGGCTCCACCTATTTTTACAATCGACGCCTAGTTTGTGCTGTCGCATGCAAATTTAAATACGTATACGTAAGTAATTGGGAGAAATTTGTACTATTGAGTGTACATAACAACCAGAGTGGTGTGTATAAACGGTGTCCACCTGGATGTTGTGTCAGAAGCAAAGTTGGCAGTGGCGTAACGGGCTCTGAGGGGGCAAATTTTCCCCGTCTTGGGAAATTGTTCCCTCTCAAGGGTTAAAAGGCCATTTTTCCAGGTCAGAGGGCTAAAAACGACTGCTTTAGCATGATTTTTGCAAATTTTTTCCGGCCAAAGTCGTCAAGGGGGCACGTGCCCCCATGCCCCCCCCGCCTGTTACGCCCACTAAAGGTGACCTTCATTTGGACGAAAATTATCATGACACCCTAACAATAGCTAGATCAGGGTTGTGACCTCTCGTCCAGTGGACGCTATGGAATGATGGCGGCAGCTTAGGGTCGTGCAGGAGAGTAATGGACTCTCTATCCATTCTTCGACAGCTTGTCCGTTCGTTGTTAGTTTCAATGTAGCCCATTGGGTACTATGGCGGTGAAAATCGCCAATAAAGAAGTTGAGTTTGGTGGAGTTCCCAGACTGAGTTGAGGGTGCTTGAGTCTACTGATGGGGGTTGTAGACTGATGTAACTATTACAGAGCTGAGCTCATGGTGAGGATTTCGATGTTGTTGTCATCAGACATTTATAGCACTTCCATATTGTCGATGTGGTCCCTCTCGATCGCAAGGACCATTCCTGGTATGGTTGGGCTGTGGTTATCGATTCCCTCTGTGGGTTTCCTGCAGACCCAGACATGTCGCATTGAAGATTGTTACACATATCTGCAATGATGTTACTTTTTACCGGCTATGGCCCGGGTGCATGCACAAACACCTGGCAATCAAGTAAGGTACACAAAACAACAACTGTTCGTAACATCTTTTGAAGCGCCTCTAATTCGTGAATGGGTTGCTATCAAAGTTTCCGAGTCAAAAGTCCAGTATCACCTGGACCCGGTTGTTCGTTTGCCAATCAAAAATCGCAAAATTTGAATTAAAAATCCAAGAAAGAAAAGTCTGTTTTTCCAAGTTGGAAGCACTGAAATTGCACCCTCTCAAATCTTCAGGACTACAAAAAGGAATCCTGGGGAATTCTTCAACGACAGCAACAGAGTTACATGCATGGATGTGGTACCAAATCGTATAGCTCTCTTAGCATTATGTTAATCAAGTTTACCTGCGGTTCCAAATTAACTGCAAAGTTCTCCTCCTACGCGAAGTCTGTTGTACGACATATTTCCACAACTAACATACACATACTCAATAACAATCGCTAGGAAACCACACTCATTTCAATCTTACTACGGGAATTAAATCTGATTTTGCATGTTCCTATTACAACCCTTATTGAATCCCTTATTATTTATACCATGTAAAATTGTGTCTGTCAAAGTAGAATAAGGATTTTTTTTTTTTTTGGTCACTTTCAAAACAAACTGGAGATTAGCCCTTTCAGGGTTAGTTTTCTCAAAAGTTACTTACAAAACAATACTTAAATAAAAACAAGGGATATTATAACATTTTGAAGTGGCTCTTCCGTGGACCTAACCTCAGAAAAACCCAGTTTCACAAAGTGATTTTGCTTAAAGTAATAACAACTTACCTGACGCGTAACCAAGATTAGAGCAGTCAAGTTACCTGTTGTGCTTTTGCAGATTTTGCACTTGATTCCTTACCCATCATCACCAGCAGGTTTTTACAATGGTTTCTTTTGATAAGTGATGTGTACAATCAGGCCTGAAGTGTTTCAGCCTTATGCATGAGAGTGGTATCTCAATCAATCAATCAATCAATATTTATTTGTTCATCACAGAATACAGCAAAACAATGTTTTAAATAATTATGAAAAAATGTAGTACAATGACAAGATAAAGGTGATATTAGAGCATATTTGATATAGGATGATTTAATTCAATGTGAATGGAATTAAAATAATTAAGACAGCTTATAAATATTGCGATACTGTATTGAAAATATATCATCAATAGCAGAGTAATAATGTCATAACTACTGTCCAGTGGTGAACGAGGTCACTGCTAAACGCAAGGCGTGGGTTGCTTATGAACTATGAAACTGAGCAAACAAAATCAATCAAGAATAGAACGCACGTACACGAAAGAACAGTACGACAGAAAAGTTAGAAATTTACAGGGCAATAGTACGACGATTAGACCGTATAGCCAGCCATGTTGGTGGACAAGATAGACGCATTCCAGGTCTACGATACATTCACCTGTAAATGATCCATGTGCCCAATCGCTAAAACATGGATCGATTGACAGATCTGAAGGTATTGTCGTCTGGAATGTATGCATCTTGTCCACCAACAGTCTGGTTGGAGTCCTATTGAATACGGTCTATTATACAATGCAAAAAAGTTTGAAAAAGTGGAAGGAAAGCGAAACTAAAAGGAACAAAAGAATTAAGAATTGACGAGACACATATGAAACTGATAATTGCGTCCATCTCGAACCCTGACGGCACATTGCGGCAGGTAACGAAATTGAAACGACTTTGGTGCGACGAAGAATTGCAAATTTTGGCCGGAGAGTGAAGGATGATGCTGTTTGATGGCGAGTCGTTTGCGAGTACGTGCGGCATTGCAACGGTGGTCTGCGATCGGTTACAATTGCAATCGTCCACGATTTTAAAGTTTTAGTGCGATTTTCACATTTTTTGACCAAACACAAGTCTGCGGATGTTAGCAGGTGTGGATGACCAGAATGTTGAGAAAGTGTGGAACGCCAAACTCGACTATTTATACGATCCGCACACACACACACACCACACACACACACACACACACCACACACACACACATGTGTTTGGTATCGACCTCTGAGTCACGTCATTGTCGCCGCAACCCACCGTCAGCCAATCCGCAGCCAGCCGTCTGACCTCTGTCGTTGGTTCCGTCGAGTCATCGTCATTCGCCGCCCAAGCATCGTCTGATTTTGGTCGCTAGACTCCGTTCCCTGCTGCATCCATTCGTCCTTGTCGTCTTGTTGTCGCTGAAGGTCGTTTTCACCCGTCAGCGAATCTTGCTTTCCCCCCTTTGCCTCGCTTTGCAAAGTCAACATTTTGTGATTTTGACGTTCGTATGCTCCGTTGGATCTTTGCCCGCTACTATGAGAGCCGGCTTTTGTTTAGCAAGTAATACGGATTACCCACACCTACTAGACGTGCACTAGCAGGCCAGGAATCAATGTATTTTGCCACGTAAATGAATAGTGTACATCCAGCGGCGGCGAGCTGCAACGTCGCGTAGTTGGCGTATGGCATTTCTAATGGTCTATTTAGCTTTTTTTGGTTTTTTTAACACGGCGTGCCTTTGGATGTTCATTAAAAATTTCGTAACGATTTTCCTGAAAAGCGGTGTTTTTAATGCTAAGAGAGAATGAATTGTACATATTCTTCAATTTGTTTATCGTAAGAACGGTGGTGTAGTAACTAGGGAATAAAAAAAATATTAAAAATCGACAGATGACACACAATCAGCAATGAAAATGTAAGGAGAATGGTAGGCGTTCGATTCACAGTGGACTACATCAAAGAGCAGAGGCTCCGATGGGTTGGTCACCTAATGAGAATGGCACCAAGTCAACTAGGCATGACACGCATAATAGCGAGTTGACAGTACCAGAGGCAATTAGTCTTTGTCAAGACGCCTCAACCAGGATCGCCGAGGGCGTGTGGAAGAGCGGAAGCCTTCAGCCGAGGCGGAGCGAGAATGAGCAAGAGACTCACCGTGAGAGGGCGCTTTACCACATTCGTGTGCAGGGACTGTAGGACATAAAAAATAAAGCGCACCGCCTTTATTGGAAATTGTAAAAACTATAACTATTAAAAGCAGAAGCCACCCGCCTTGCAGAGAAGGGAGAACTACATTTTTCTACTTGATGGCCCCACAAGACATAAGCGTTGAAAGATAAAGTAAATTAACCTCTTTTCTCCTGGTAAATGATGTATAAATCTGATTTTTTATCAATACATGCCACCAAAAACGTCATGCAGAAAAAGGAGAGGAGAGAAGAGAGAGCGGGGAATCTGTATCCTATATCCCATACAAAGTTTTAACTGTTTAGCTATTTGTCATTTGGCAAATCATTGAATTGGTCTGAGCCCTTGAATATTGTTAAATGTTGCAGTCTTCTCTGTAATTATACTTGGCGCGGTGTTTTAGTCCACTTCATATACAGCGTCGTCAGCTAATTAATTTTTGAAAAATGTCCTTCATTGTGTCTTCAAGAAAATCACCACCACTCGCCGAAATATCTGTCATTAATATTGAAGACTTTAACGCCGTCTACATAGAGGTAAAGAAGTAAGGAACAAGACGTGAAGCTTTTATTAAATGCTAATGTAAACAATGTCAATAGTGCCGTCTAAATAGATATTGTGAAGATATTGTATTAAAAAAAAATGTTGGCATTGTGTGTCCTTAAAAATACAATGCAATGCACACTGTTCTCCGAATCATATGCGTACCCAATTGAAATAAGTCAAACAATCAGACTTGTTTTTGTGTAGAGAAATCATTCTTTTAGTTTTAGTTCACCTAATTTTCCTTTGTGCTTCCCCAGTGAATGAAAAAAAGATACAAAATCGGGAACTAAGAAGTGGTTCTTCCTGACATTTTGGTCATTTTGAGATATGGACGTTAAAATTCATGACCATTTAAGCCAAGTATTTTCCCGGCAGAGGACCTTTAAATACATTTTGAAAACCCCCGGATGGTCCCGGATTTGGCGATTGCATCATCAACGAAGACATATGTGCAAAAATTGCTGGCCGGGCCGGTGATGGCTTATGATTTACTTAGTACAAACAACTTTCTACTTACCTTTCCTAGTGATTCTCATGAGTTCCGCAGACAATTAGTAGTGATATGACCTGGTATAAAAGACGCCTTATTCAAATGCCATCACTATGTAAGCTAAATGGAACAAATAAGAAATGCAAGAGCTATTGAATGTCTACCTACAATCTCTTTGACAGGTGAAAAGAGTGTGAGAGAGGATAGAAGATCGAGAGAAGTGTCGAAATCTAGGCGAGAGAGATTGAGAACCATTTTTCAGCTTCGAAAGTCTGATGTATTCCAAACCCAATAACGATTACTAGAGATTGGTAGCTCTAAGTCCTCGGTGCGTTATAAGCCACTAGGATGTTTTTTTGTGCATCTCTCCGATTAGATATGGTAACGGCTTTGCTTTTTTTCGGGCGCTTGAAAAGAACGTCCAGGAATTGACCCAGTTTTCAATTTGCTCAGTCCTGGTTAGATAGGCAGCAGCACTTCTATCCGTATCCTCTTTATACTTAATGAAGTAATGGAGGATGAACTCGTCAGCAACAAAGAGGGAATGTTTGAGAGTTCCTGCTGACGCGTCAATCGATACAGTGGTGATCAGAAGGGGCTAGGATATGTATCCTTGTGGTACGCCTAAATTGATGGTTTTTCTGGAGGATTTGCCATTATGGACAACCCTTCAAGTAACGATTTTTTCCCCCGTAGTTCGCATAACCAGACACACCACTCTTGATTCTTCACTGTCTTTCTTGATGGTATTAATGAGATATGTATTATACAATTTGGATAAATGTGATTCAGTTTTGGTGGAGCTACTTTGGACTACGTTAAATGTTTTATCAAACAGAGGGAAAGTGTTCAACGTCTATTGCGTTCTATGGGCATAATTTTTTACGTTTTAGACCCATGACTGGGGTTGTCACATAATTTGCGCTTACCCCAATCATTATCAAATAGTGCAAAATATTCCATATTTTTAATCATTTTACCGGCGAATGACTCACAATTTCTTACCAAAATCAGTGCGACTTTAATTACTACGCCTGTACAAACCAAATTGTTATTAGGGACCAACTTTTTAGACCAATCGGGACGGTACCAACCGAAAGAAACGCGCGGGAACCCGCAATCAACGGTGGTTGAGTTTTGAAATGACCCTTAACTATTTTGCAGTTTTTTATTCTGTATCTGTAAAACAGCAGGTTGAGATAGAACAAACTTTTTTTTGCAAACATGATAAAGGTTGGACATTGATTTCGTTAAACTGGAATTTTGATATCAGATGTGAACTGTAAAATAAAAATAACGTATAAAAAAACAATGTTGATATCCCCCAAGAATGATTCGGGGTTACGCCAAAACAATATTGCATCCCCAATGGTGGTGGTACATTTAATGACCTGCGGGTTTTGCAGTCATCCAAAAATACCAGAGTAGCCTTTTTATTTGAATGAGTATAAATGTTACTCAAAGAGTGGTTCAGTGTAGTACGGCCAACATTCTACGCTAATTACTAACATTTTCTTTCACATACGGAACATTAACATTACTTTCCGCACAGAAATTATTAACAAGTCCAAAGGCGCCCTCAAGTGAAAATGTACAGAGCTGATGCGGGACCAAGATGTTCACGACCTTTGATAGAGAAACTACTTAGTTTCAAGTGGTGAATGCTGACAATAACATGATTCGTCACCTCCACACTATAGAGTCCAGTTATCTCAGGGATCCTAAATAATCGGGATAGGACACTCGATCAAGAGAATGGATGCGTACTGCACAATGATCTGCATGAAATCTGTAGCTTCATAGTTCGTCGCCACCGTGCGTGGCGCGATTACCTACGTCCTCCCCCGGTTGAACGTCATGAATACTTTTATGCTAATTAATTATGTAGCTTTATCGAAAATGGTGGCGCTATCACCATCCGCTCATCGAAATTGTCTATGGGCATTTGTACACAGTGTCACCCGCCTGGTTATCTTCCTCGCGTCTGACGTCAACGCGTGAGCGGTTGCATATGCATTATCGCACCGCCTTTATAACGCGCGCGGCGATGCCAGCGCTTTGAATAAACGCCCGGTTTTAATACTGCACTACTGCAATAACACACATTGACGTCACTGAATCGAGGAAGATAAATGCACTATAGGTTAGACGTTTTATAGCACCCTCAATACGCAGAGCTCCCTGAGTTTCTCATCCCGTTCAGGTACTTTTTGTTTCATTTCTCGGCTAGGTAACTAAGGAAGAGGGATAGATCAAATCGCCACTATGTCACTCGACTACTAAGTAACGTCTTTATTATGTAATCTCTAAATTAATAATATTTCCTATTCTTGCTTGTCTCTAAGAAGGCAAAGAAATAAGAGAATGATCATAGGCCGATATGATATTTAATCGTAGGCAACCAGGCCGGGGTATCTTAGATGCGGCCTCTATGCAAGGTTTCAATTACGTGAGACTCCTTGGATACTGGACCGTGGGCGATCTTGCTATGGGGTTTCATCCCGGACTCCGATACTAGGCCTTTGTTGTGACCATGCTCAAAGTTCCCTATACAGAATCGGCTTCTGGAACTGATGCATTCAGTTATAACAATGTCTGTGTTAATGTTTGAAGGACTTCTTTTATTGTTGGCCGGGATGTCAAATCCGTTTTGCCTAATCTCTTAATACAAGGTTGCCCTTTTTTATGACCAAATAAAAACTTAGTTTGTTTTATGTATGTATCGTATAAGAATGTCATATTTCTACAAATGCTGTGATAATGAATGATATTTTTGCAGTGTCAAAGGTAGGTATGTTCAAATAACAACTTTATAATTTAATCTGGTGTTTTCAAATCCTGATTCACTTCAAATTGCAAGCTTGAAACATCCAGCGTCCCATAGATGTGAATATTTATTTTTTGGTCAAACATTTTTTTAACTATTTACATATTTTAATTTTTTGTTTTTTTTGACACACGTATGAATTCATAAACCTTTTACCAGTGGACATTAAAATAATTCGCTCTTACCTTTCCGTGAATGGACGACCTAAACCGTTTAATAAGGTCTCACTTCTTTGAAATATACTATAGTAAGCGGGTGTCCTTGAATATGAATTTGGACGTGTCAAATAATCTCAAATGAGAAAAATAGCGCCTTTCTTCTCTTCGGGCATGTTTTTGGTGATATATGGAATGCTTTTGTTAACATGTTGACTTTGCAGAATCTCTTTTAAACTCTTGTTAGAATATACGCTTAACCGTCTTTTGAATGCTGTTTTTTTTTCTGTCGGGTTCTACCCTGTCCATGATGTATGCTTGTATAGGTTTTGTGCTCTGGCGATCAAGCATCTCTCAGAAGGTTCCAACGCATCCAATTTTGTCATACCATTTTTAACGGAGCTAAAAAACAAAGACAGAATAATTACGAAAGGGTGTACACTTAGAAAGCAGGGATCAAGAGTGATTGGAATTGCATTGGTTTTTGTTCTGCCTTTCAAAACATTTTGTATCATTTGAAAATGTTGCCTAGGTGGCATAAGGCGTCTGAGTATTTGTTGTGTTCTTATAATCCTAATTGGACCCTCATGTCATGTTGTTACAGTCTTTTAATTAATTTAAAAAAAATCAAAGCCAAAAATAAACAAAAAAAATCTTACACAAACACCCGTAACTCGTAAAAGACGTTTCTCCACATTTTATAGTTACAGTCTTTTTATCTTTCTTGTCAGCTCAGTTATGTATATTTTACAGCTTTCATTGCGTTAAGTAGTCCTTATTTTAATAAATCTTTTGCGTCCAAGCAACTTGCCCATTATTACTACACCCCCCTGATTTTTACCCCTTAAAAAACCTCAAAACAAAACCCCAGGAACTCCTCAGAACTGCCTCCTTCACCCCCATCGCTGTAAGGACGTAAGTGTTTTTAGATTCTGTCTGTCAACTACTTTATATCATTCATAACATTCCAAAACAAAAAAAACGCGGTTGTACTATTTCACCAATATAGACCTATACATACAAAAATTTCCAGAGATTATGTTATTCTAATGTAGTGTTGTAGGTTGGAGCGGTTAACATAGCATAAGAGTAGCCAATTTGTGTCCTAAATTGGTGTCACATTGGAGTACCATGATGATACTTCACCCGGGGAGCGTCTATATCTTCTGCCAGGGGGAATGACGGGATTTGCAACTATTTTTTCGGCAAATTTTCGCGTTCCCTCCCCCCCCTCGCCACATTCCGTACTCAAATTTTCACGTTCCCCCACCCTTGATCATGCTGATTTCCGCATTTAAAAGTTCATGTTCCCGAACCCCTCTCTCGTTGATGAAATTTCCACGTTCCCCCACCCTCTCTCTTACAAACATTTTTCGGGTTCCCCCCTCCCCTCAAATCCTCCATCCGCCCTGGCGTAAATAATGACCTCTCCCTATTTTGAAATGGCTTACCAGAAACGCACACAATTTTTACACCACAAATACCTTCCTATGTGCTAAGGGCGTCTCATTTATGCCTTCAATGATAATTAATGGTATGGTTATTGTATAAATTTCTATTTTATGTTCGTTTCTTCCTATATGGTTTTAAATATAGGCTTTCCCAATAACTTCGAGTCTTATGTAATTGATATTTTACAATAAAAAAACACAATTCCAATCGCCTGAAAATAAATGAATCAGCGAGGAAAGGCATACCATTTATTATTTTCATTAACTGATGTTCACTTTTTGTTCCATTGTATTTCAACTTTGTTTATTGATATTCCTCAAATCCGTTGACAAAGCGTCCCGCGTGGCGAGACTACATGAATAGAAAAGCGATTAGTTATTTTATCAACATTGAATTTATGAAATGTGTTCTTCTCATCATTCCTACGGTGTGTAATTAAATGATAAAGTGTTTATTTCATGATTAGTACCCACGTATCCAGACCTTGCTTATTAATAATGATTGTAAGGACGGGTTGCACCATGTTTATTTATTTGATAAACTTTATATTTCAATGTCCGCCATTGATTGTAAGGTATGTAAAATATCTAATACCGTGTTACTTGTACGCATGGTGGTTATAAACATTACTTTAATCTTACTTCGACTCCTGCATTTTTCCCAGTTCACCCCGGCGGCGCATCTAGAATTCTCGCCTTCTGTCAGTGATACTTTGTGCTAATGTCCTGAACAGGCATGAACGCCCGCATTTGTGTTCAATCGTTTTATGAACCTGCAATTAACCACCAACAACAATAACAAATAAACACTTTCAGATGACAATTTCAAAATTTATATAAATAATAATACTTATATCATGATTGTAGTGATTTGAGCCATCTGATAGCTTTTACTATCACAGTTAGGTCTTCCTCGAGGGTGCCTGGGGATAGTGGAGACATTCATGAAAGCTGACTGCACCTAACTCGCACCTGGCATCAAGAACGAAACCCAGAAGACAACTCCCTCAACTGGGATTTGGAATGTTGCGTACCATTACAACTGTTTAGTGACATCTCAAAGATATCATGATATTCGCAAGAACAGCCATAATTAATAATGAGCTCCTAAGTCTTCAAGTCGACATAGCCACCTTACAAGAGACACGTCTAGCAGATTCCGGGACACTCAAGGAAAAGGACTACACATCCTTTGGCCAAGGGAAATACAGAAAAACCCCGCGAATTTGGCGTGGTTTTGCAGTTATTACAAATCCTTACTGAGTTCATGGAGCCTGGTACGGTGGATCAACGCCTTCGGACACTTCGCCTTTCACACCAGCGATGGCCCATTCTCCCTCATCAGTGTTTATGCACCAACCCTGACTTCCACTTCCGAAGCCAAGGTTGAAATTCTATGACATACCTGAAGCCGTAATCAAGGGTATCCAAAGTGATGAACCCTCCTCCTTCTCCTGTGTGATTTCAATGCGAGAGTGGGTCTGACCACGAGTCTGGCCATTCTTGCCTTGGACACTTTGGTGTCGTAAAGGAAAAAAAAAAAGACCAATGAAATGGGACAACGTCTTCTTGAACGGTGCTCGCTACTATATACCTGTGTGTGACCAAAACCTTTTTCAAGACCAAACCTCAGCACAAGATCCTGGGCGTCACCCACGCTCCCAGCTGGCATCAACTTGAACTGATCATCACAAAGGCGATTCTTTCGTCAATGCCATCAACCTCACTAAGTCTTACCATAGTGCAGACTGTGCTATCATATCATAGCTTGTCGCTGCTGTAAGATTCCGACTGTACCAAGAGGATGCACCGCTCTACACAAGCTGGTAAACCACGCTTCAATACCATCACGATGCAGCAAGCGGAGAGAGTTGAGCAATTTTGCTGTTTCCATCACTGCAGCCATGGGCTTGGCTGGTCCATCAAGTGATTATTGCAACAGAAAAATGGACTTATCTTCGTGAAAACATTCAGAAGCTCAGCGCTGGGTCTGTATCTTTTGGAAGAAGTCCAAGCAAACAACGGATTGGTTTGAGGCCAAGTCATGCTTACTAACTCCAGTCATTGAAGCCAAAGAGCACGTTCAGGGAGTATAAGAATTCACAACCTTCACACACAACCTGAGAGTGTTTCAAGCAGCTAGAAGTGAAGTTCGGCGGAAGGCAAGCAGGTGCCAATTAAATACTGCCTGGAGCTGATCGAAGAAAATACAAACCGCTTCTGCAACAGGCAACATCAGAGCTATGTATGATGGAATAAGAAGCTGTCGGGGCATAATCCAGTGCAAAACAGCGCCCCTCAAAGGTCATCCAGTGGTGAAGTCTCACAGACAGAAGTAACAGATGAGCGCTGGGTGAAACACTTTTCTGAGCTCTACTCTACAGAAAGGATGGGTCACAACCTCAGCCCGTGACAAGATCAAGAGTCTTCCTACCATGGCTCTGGCCCTAGATGCTGTACCTACAGTGGAGAACTTGACAAGGCCATCGACAGTCTACCATCCGGAAAAGCCCCGGGGAATGATTGAATACACAGCCTTGATCAAAAGCTGAAAAGCTCTCGGCTTCACACCCAATACATGTATTCTCGGTCATGCTGGAGGAAGGAGCTGTACCACAGAACATGCGCGACTCAAAGATCACCTCAACCCTCTACAAGAACAAAGGTTAAAGAAGTGATTCATAAACAATTATATGGGTATTTCCTCCTTAGTATTTTCGGCAAGTTTTTTTGCCCTTGTTGCGTTGATGCGTCCTTCAGTCCTGGCTGAAAGGGTGTATCCGGAGGCTCATTGCGGATTTCGTGCTGGCAGATTCACGATCGATATGATCTTCATGCTTCCTCCAATACGGCCAAACTACAGGAGAGTGCAGAGAACAACAGAAGCACTCTACAATTGCTTTCATATACCTGACCAAAGCCCTTGACCTGGTTAGCAGGAATGACTGTGCCAAATCCTCCAGAAGATTGGCTGTCACCAAGCTTCTGAGCATCATCAGCTCTTTCCACACTGACATGAAAGCAACGGTACAGTTTGACGGCAGCCTACAGAGCCGTTAACATTCGCAGTGGTGTTAAGCAAGGCTGTGTTGGCCCCAACGCTCTTTGGGATATCTTTTCAGTACTTCTGAAGCAGGCATTCGGTACAGCTCCGAAGGCATCTACCTGCACACCAGGTCTGATGGGGCTCTTCATCCTGCACGCCTTAGAGCTAAGACCAAGGTTCGTCAGATAGTGATTCGTGACATGTTGTTTCTGATGATGCTGCCATTCCTTCATCTTCACATCTCCGTAAGACAAAAGGCAGCAGTTTACAACGACTGCATCATCAGCACATTGCTGTATGGCAGTGAGACATGAGACTACATACTCTAGGCATGAGGAGAAACTCAACAGCTTCCATCTGCGCTGTATTAGACGCATTCTGGGTGTCACTTGGATGGAACATGGTGCCAAATTTCAGAGCTTCCTGACTCGAATTGGACCTCCCCACCATCTATACATTTCTTAGACAACGCAACTCGCGATGGCTTGGCCAATGTCCGTCGAATGGAGATGGCCGTCTACCGAAAGATATCATGTATTTTGAGCTTACACTGGCAAGAAGGAAGTTGGTCGACCCATTCTCCGCTACAAGGATATTTGTAAGCTTGATATGCGTACCCTGAACATCGACATTTGGTGCTGGGAGAAACTTGCTTACAATCGTCACTTTTGGTGCGAGAACAAGTGAAGCACCCCTTGAGCATTGGATAACAACAGATCATCACCAGTTTGAGACGCCGCAGCTAAAAGAAAGCTGCACAGATCCTTGGATGGTCAAGCTGTACATCTTATATGTAAGCACCTGTGGCAGAACTGCCACTCTTGGATTGGCCTCTTCAGCCACAGACGTCGCGGTTCACCAAACCTGTGACTCAATGTGGGCGCTTTATCCATAGTCGCTTGCGACTGACGGAGGCCATGATGATGATGATTGATTTTGAGCCATCGGATAGCTTTTACGATCACATGGCTTGAAATAAAACAGGTGATATCATGATAAAAACAAATCTTGACTGCCTATATTCGTGCCATAGTAAAAATCTATCATTCGGTCAAATTTTGACTGTGAAATAGAAAAGTCAAGATTTGACCTCATATATATTTTTTACTATCACAACTCTAAGGCATTCAATATTTGTATAATATGACAAATTGCTTCTAAAGCTTAACAACCTGGATATAACATTGTGAAAAGATTGAACTTAAGACTGATCAGAGATTTCCCGATGAAGGCCACCAATTTCAAAACAATCGTGTTTTTTTTTTGTTTTTGTTTTTGTTTTTGTTTTTTTTTTGCTTTTGCATATACGTTATGCTTGTCCATATACCCAATCACTATGTGAAATAACTAACTCAAATCGAAGTCCCTTCATAATAGGAAATCACAACTTTGTAAAATTTCCGGATCCGAATTTTGTTATGTACAGGTATTTTATGGCAACTGTTTCTACATCCGATTCGTCTCTAACTTAGAAAATTAAGCATTTTAGGTGACTATCTCTAGTCGTAACGACTAGTCTTATACTACAACACACCAGGCCAAAATATATTTCGATATCTCTGTGTCCAACCTTTAAATGCAATCTACATAAATATTGTGGTGTTACACAGAGCCGAATTCCTTTGTCAGGCAAACTCCAACAGACTCTGTTTTCATTTTCAGTTTTCAGTTTAATGCATGTAACGTTTTTTGGCTTTATTTAGTTGAATCTCGCCATCTTCTTTGGACTTACGGTTCCAGAAAAATGGTAGTTTTAATTGCCGTTTCAAAACAATGAAATATAAATGTAATATAAATCTTTCCCTGGAGATGGCACGAACGTTAGTGTTGAAAAAAACCCTTGTGCGCTTGTCCGGATTCAAACCGGCAACATTCGTATTACGAATCACGACCTCTTTGCCAACTGAGCTATCACGCCAGTGTGTGGACGATAGATATTATCTTTAGGTGTTAGGTAACAAAAGGTGCCTTCGCTTCCTAGGGGATAGCCTAAGAACTGTAATAAATACATAATACGACTTATATTTGTTTTTGAAATTTTAACTACTTAGTTCGCCCGGAGACTTACACTTTTACAATCTTGCAGTTAACAAGCACAGACCTACTGATTCGTCGTTTCGTTTAGTATGAACAGTTTCTGATCAAGACTGGACATTGCTTGAATTAACCAAGCTCTGAGCGCCGGACAGCATCAGGTAAGGTCTTCATTATGCTATAAATTTAAAAACTTTTAAACTGCGCAAACATCGACGAGATTATGAAGGTTAATGAAACAATTAGCAGGGTTCCCCTCGTGAAGTGTGGGCGGAATCCAGGAGGATGAATTTCATATACAGGGGTCAAAAATGAAAATGCTTGGACTGCTGTAAGAAAGGTAACCGAAGTGTTTGTCTTGTTACAAGGATTAAAAGGTATAGTTTGTACTACTATACAACTAATATGTCATGGAGTTATAACACTATTATTCGTTGTACCCAACTATAATAGAGTTAAGTCAAGATACGCTGTATCAAAACATCGCAGGATCAACTATTGTGTCTATTGTGGTAAGGATTTGATAGTCCATAATCTCATCTATTTGCAAACACTTTTGCTTGGTGTAATTTGGATTTTTATAACAAGTTTATTTTGTGTTTATATTTATAACATCGGCATTTGCCAGGCAGACCCTATTTGGCTATTGCATTAAATTCGAAGGACGCCTCCATAACAGCGGGGAAAGATTTTATGGGAAGAAGTCCGAATTTAGATGCAGGAGGAAACAGAAGTGCTCGGGGAAAACCCGAGGACGAGTATGATCGGCAACCAATTCACATACGACACTGCTCGACCGGGAACTCGAACCCGGCCGCATTGGTGAAAGGGTAAGCTACTCGCCGCTACACTCAACTCGCCCTCACAAGTCTTTGTGTGAGGCCCTTTTTAATCGGTTGATAAGTGTCACTTAAATAACTGGGGTACGTTGTTTCAAAGCACTCATGGAGGTGGGTTTTCCTGTGTCAGGTTTGGACTGGTATTGGGGCAATTTGTAGTTAAAAAGACATTAAAGTGGATCAAAAGTCCAGTTCAAACACTTAAATGGAAAATTTATGATTACATTCATTCGGCCCATTGTTTTAAAAGTCCTCTCCACTCTATACGTATTAAGAATATTTACAGTTCAAACGATTTATCACTTCTTTCTTCGTGTTCTTTATAATTAAAATGAATATGTATTGGAAGTCCAATCCGCTGCACAACCTGTCTTCCTCTGTGAGACTCTAACCTTATTGAATTTCAAACCTTTCATAAATTTCACAAAACGGACCATATTATATTTAGATTATTATTTAGCGGCACAAGATAGCTCAATCAGTGCGCTCGACTCCAGTGTATTGTGCTCATCCATGCGTATTAGGCGTGCGTTCGAGCCAGTGAGATTCAGCTATCTTGTATTTCCCTGTACAAGAAATTGAACCGCTTGTTTGTCTCGAATTACCCATGCAATATTTGGGAAGCTGGTCCGGCTGCGATGGTTATGGCTCGATTATGTATTGACTGATAGGAAGCGCTAATCCCGTCTCTGCAGTCCCTTGAAATGATGCTAATGGTTTATGGTATGGTGGGTCCCACAGTGATCAGCGGGCATTTGTGAAAGCGCTTAGAGGCCAATAGCATAAGGCGCTATATAATCTCTGCTATATTCTTATATTTTTAACGCTTCTTCAAGCATCTGGTATCTCTTTCGAATGGGATAAAAATGGTGAAATAACAAGCATAGTGATCAGCAAGAATTGTTTTCTTTTGAAAGAGCGTTAACACCAGAAGAAACAGAGGTGTTTTATATGTTTATTTTTTGTTTTCCATCCTGCGGTTTTTATTGATACCGCTGTAGTACTAACGCTCACCACACGAGCAATGTTACTGCTAAGCATCTCGTAATAAAC